>PVIY010019851.1:0-45122 GCA_004026745.1 Myrmecophaga tridactyla
GGCATCCTGGCCCCACCCCTCCCTCCCTAAGCCCCGCCTCCGGCATGGAGCCCTGAGCCTGGGTTTCTGCCAGGGAAGCCCGCAGACCAGTGTTTCACACACTCGGGGAACAACGGCCCTTCCTGGTTCCCAGCGCCAAGCGGGAGGTGCCCGCGGGGAGCTCGGGCCCTTGGAAAGCGGAGCGTGCGGCGGAGGGCTGCCGAGGCCCGGAGGGGAGGTGGCGAAGGGCGAAAAGAGAGGGGCCCGCCCCCTCCCCCGGCTCTCCGTAATCAGTGCTGGGCTCTGACGGGCCAGGGCCTCTGACTCCAAGGAAGCTGGTTACATAACTCAGCCCGACTCCCTGCTCCCTTCCGCTGTTCCCGCCCGGAGGGGCCGCGGAGGAGGCGCTGCTTTGCTCAGAATTCGGGGCGGGAAAGACCCTGGTGACCGCCCGCAGCCGGCGGCGCGGCGCGGCGGGGGTGTGCGTGCTTCCTCCTCGGCGCAGGCCTCTGGGGTTGACCCTGAGCGCGGCCCCCGCGGCCCTCAGTCTGGGGAGCAGAGCGGAAAAGGGGAGAAGCCGCGTTAGAGGAAACAGGCCGTGTCCTAAGATAATTTGCTTGCAAACCGCCCCCGGAGCGGAGCTGGCCTCTCTGCAACCAGAGGAACAAATCGCCTGCGTTTTTCAGTTTGCTCCTTTCAGTTTCACAAAACATTTCTAGAGCGTTTGCTGTGCTCGGACCTCAACCCGGGAAGGCGATTTAAGGAGCAGCTCTGCCACCTAACACTGTGCCCTCTCCCAGAACACTTTCCCGGGTTTGGGGGTGGCAAGAACTCCAAGACTGGGAACACTGGTCTAGTTTTCAGAATTGGTTCATACCTTTTCTCTGGGGCCACCCTCCCCCGCCCCACCCCACTCTCCAGGGGAGGTCCCAGGGAATAAACGTTTCTCCTCTCTGCCATACCCCAGGACCTGTGCTGGGCGTCTATGTTGCAAAGAGGAAGCAGACAGGTGTCCCCAAGAGGCCAATGAGGAAATAGATAATCACAACGATATGAGAAGAGGGGAATGGGGTCAGACAAAGCCCCAAGGAGGAAGTGATTTCTTCCAAAGTCTTGAGCAGACTTCGGAAGGTGAATTTGGGGTGAGCCTGGGGTGAGGCTTGTCTTGACGGTATCTCTGTGACAGATGTTTTCCTCCCGGACCATCTTCCCTCCTTCCTAAGATGCTTGAGCTTCCACTGTGTCCCAGTCTGGGTGTCCCAGGCACTGGCTCCATAAGCTGTCAGTTAGTAGGTGTGTCCAGGGAATGAGAGGCTACCTTAGGGCACAAACTGTAGGGGGAAAGCGAACATTCTGTGTGGGGCATCACAGTGAGTGTTTTGGGCCTGCATGGAGGAGGAGACGCAGCTGGGAAATGAGGCGGTGCCAGGCTTAGCAGACCCAATGTTGGAAAATCAGGGTTTTCTAGCTCTGGTGGAGGGGCGGGGGGTGGTGGTGGTAAAAACCTTCCCTCCAGCCCAGGAGACGCTGCAGAGTCTGGTGACTGTCACCAGAGGAGCCGATGGGCATGACAGAGCTGGGAAGCCATGCCTCCTGAGAAGCGGCTCTGAGCTTGGGGCTCTGGACCGGCGGGAGGCTCCTGGCGCTGTCTCTGATTGCACCGAGGCCCACCAGGCATGGTGGAGAGAAGCAGATGGGTTGTTACCTCTTTGCTACGGGTAGCTTTTGTGACTGTGAGTGGAGGAGGGTTTTTGGCCTCTGGGATAATGTTTCCATCCCTTCTCTGCTGTATCTGTGGTAATGAAAGTGCCCAGCACATTAGCAGGACTCATCAAACGGTTGATTTTATTATGGGTCTGTATAGCCCCAGAGCAGTGGAAGAAATCTGGAGGCATTTTAAAACACAATAAAGAGAACTTTTTTTTTTTGCCATAGATTTTTTTTAATATCCTAAAAATGACAGAGATGATTATGCATCATAATCAAGTGTTAATATGCACATACTCATTTCTCCCACTAATTAGAATGCTTACTCTTCAGTATGCACTTTTCGGTGTGCTTACTTGAAACAATTCAGCAATTTTGGATTCTCATCATTTTGCAGGAATAGTATGAACAGTGTAAACTTTGTAGAAAGAAGAACTCCCATAGAACATGATCCAGCCCCATACTGAGCCCTGACCCAGCCCACAAATCCAGCCAGCTTCCCCCAGCCCTGGTGTTCTTTGGAGTATAGAGCTGGGGGTGGTGGTGGTGGGAGAATGTATGTGCTCTGAGCTTCATGGATAAGAGAAACCCATCCCCTTCCTTGGGCAGCCCCAGATTGGGGCACCCAGCCTGAATGGTGATAGACGCAGGTGTTTCAGAGTGCTTTTCCTTCTCCTGGTTCCCATCACCACCGGCTCAGTTCCAGCCCCATTGCAGGTCTGGACTCCTGCAGTAATGTCCTGTCTGGTGTCCCTTTGCTCAGTCTAAACCATCCAAACCACCTCCTATGCCCTTATAGCCTGAGTAATTTTTTCTGAAATTTGCACCTGACCACGTCCTTCTCCAGCTTAAAAACCCATCAGTTGCTCCCCATTTCCTAAAGGAAAGTCCAATATGTGGACTTTTGAGGCCCTTACAAACTGTCCCAAACTTCCCAGCTCTCCCTACAACCAGCCACCATTGGTTGCACTGACTGTTTTGGACATTTCTCAACAGGCTTCATACTTTCCACACCTCTTTGTCTTTGCTCAGGCTGGTCTCTTTGCCTGGAATGCCCTTCCTCCTCTGGTGAAATCTTCTTTGTATTTTAAGGTTGAAGTCACCTCAGTGCAGTTCAGTGGAACACATTGCTCTGGGCACACACTCTGGCTCCAGGCATACCGCCTCCTCCATGAAGCCTATCATTGACTCTGCTCCCTACCTAGCCAAACTAAAGCCCGCTTCTCCTTGCAGGCTTCCTTGATGGCACGTTGTAATGTACTTACCTGCTGACATGCCTTTTTCCTGTTTTATAAGGCATCTCTTGTACCCCCAGCTCTTGAGAGGGGCTGGCACGCGGGGGGAGCTGTTCAAGTTTGCAGAAGTTCATTGAAGCAGCAGTATGAGTACCCCACCCCCCCACCCCACCTCCTACACACACACTGTTATGTGCTGTTGTGCTCAAGTAAGTGAGGGCCAGAATTTGGGCTGGGGAGTGTGTCAGAGAAGATGCCCCGAAGGAAGTGAGCCCTGAACTGCTGTCCCAAAGGAGAAGCACTCTTTCCCTCTTCTCACTTCCTTCCTGGCTCTGGTGCTGACAGAGAACAGCCAAAACTGACTTTGAAAGGGGAAATGTATCACGCTTTGAATTGGGGCTTGGGATCTTCTAGCCTGGAGGTGGTTAAATAAGGCATAGATCATTTATTTTCCACACATTTCCTGACCCCAAGCCACAAAAATTCATTTAATAAGATAGTTTTTTATTTTGCTATCTTCTTAATGTTGTTCATGCTGGAAACCACCCTTTCCTTTATGTCTTGTTGGATCTGAGTTCAAATCTTGGCATGCCACTCGTAGCTTTGTAACTCTGGGCAGGTTGTGTCACCTTTCTGGGCTTTAGTTTTCTTAATGCTTTCCTCGTAAGGTTGTGGTCGATGATGTGTGTGAGGTGCTGAGCAAGATGCTTTTGACAGTGATTTCTCATTGAGGTGCAGCCACTCTCAGGATGGAAGCTTCTTGAGGGCAGTGATCACATCCAGTTGGTCAGTGTGTCCTCTGTGCAGGCGCACAGTCCATCAGGGTGATTGACCATCCCAGTTTTCCCGGGGCTGTCTCAGTCCTGCATCCTGGGAAGCCCTTTGGTCCTGGGCAAACCCAGACGTTTGGTCAGTTGGCCACCCAACAGTAGCACTCCATAGAAGGTTGTTGAGTGGATATATGAATGAATTAATCATGAGTGAAGGACAGGAGTGGAACTTGGACAAGCAAGAATGAGCACTGAGTGGCTGGCTTATGGGGAAGAAGGCGGTTTTATGAGAGAGGAGGTAGCAGAAGAGTCTGGAAGGCCCAGCAAGTGGACCATGGAAGGTGGGGATGGGGCCTTTGACTGCTTTGCAGGGTTGGGGGAAGACACAATAAGCCTATTGCTTATTAACTCCATTTTGTTGATGAAAATTAAGGGCAGAGAGGTTTAACTTTAAGAAATTTCTTATGTATGCAACAATAGAAGCTGATGTCTCAGCCCAGGCCAGAGCTGGTCTCCCAGATGGCTTTCAGGTCCTGCCTCAGGAGGGAGGTGTCTAACCAATGATGAGGTCCATACTGCTTTTCCAAGCTTCCAAGGCCCGTGCACTCTTTCTCTGACACATCCAGAAAGAAGGCATTGGCTTATTTCCACTTTTCCTGGGAAGACTTGGAATGAGCCCCCAGCTGCTTCTCTGCCTTGGCAGCTGGAAGCGTCTCACTCACTGTGTTCCGGTGTGTCTGCCCATGGTCCTCTGAGGTGTCCATTCCAGACTGAGATGAGACTGGGGGAGAGGCCTGGGCCGGGTGGTGGGAGGACTTGTCTCAGTTTCCCCACCTGTTCTGTGGACACACTGTCCTTCCTCCTGGGGCCTCCATGAGATGGCACGTGTGGAAGCCCCTTGGCAGTGCCTAGCACATAGTAGGTGCCCAGGGAGTGTTGTCTGGTTCCCTTTCTAAACAAAGGGGATGATGAAGCTTGCCCTGCATGCCTCCCAGTGGGATACGGGGTGTGGGAACACTTTGCAGACTGCGTCACCTCCTACAAATGTGAGAGGATGGCGTTCTTGATAGGGCTGTTCCTGCCTGCCCAGGATCCAGGCACAGGTGGGCGCTGACTTTGCTGGGTCAGGGGTCCTCCCAGGAATGTGCTCCTAGATGAGAGTAAAATCCGGAGGGTGCTGTGCTCGAATGAGCTCTGCTTCTTCTGAAACCATGGCAAGAGAGAGGCAGACAGACAGACCTACTGCGAGGAAGGGTTCAGTAGCTGCGGGAATCGTGCTGAGAAGAAGGAATGTCCTGCGAGCCTCCTCTGTCTGCTGGGTTGGAGGCAGGGCCTTTGTGAAGGCGGGTTGTGCTCTGATCGCCTCTGGGCCCTTCCTCCAGCCCAGAGGCGGACTCTCCACGAGGCTGAGGAAGCTCCCGCTTCAGGCCCTTCAAGCTCCAGGTCCTAATGGTGTGTCTAGGTGTTTTTGTGAAATTTAAAAAAAGTTATTTTTGTACTTTTTTTTTTTTTTTTTAAAAAGGGCTCACAAACGACCTAAGCTTTGTGCCCCAAAACCCAGACCTGGTCCTGCTCTGGCCAGGTCATTTTTTATGGCAGATGCTGGGGTCACATCTGCTGCATATCTTCAGGAAGTTCCCCACCTCAGGTGTGATTGGTCAGGGCTTCCAGCCCTGAAAGGCACCCAGGGAGCCCTGAAAGGCACCCGGGGAGCCCTGAAAGGCACCCGGGGAGCCGGTTCTGGTCCAGGCCGACTGGACAGGCCTCTCTGCCCTCAAGTAATGCCTGCGGGGAGAGGTGGTGGAAAGGTCCTTCGTAGCACACCCCAGGCGAAACGGCCTGATCGAGCCCTCGTTTGTTGTGGGAACATAGTAAATGTTGGTGGAAGCTGAATGGAGATCAGCAGAACCCACCCCTTCTGCTAGGATGGAGCCAGCTCCCCTGTTTGTCAAATCCACCTGCCGTGTGCTGTGACTGGACTGGGTGCTGAGGACACAGGCTGCTGAGGTCAGATGAGCTAACAGAGTGAAAGTGCTTATTAACCAGGAAGTACAGCTCGCCTGGGAAAGGGCTCTTGTAAACTGCATGGGGCCTTCTATGGGGATGGGTAGGGTGGAAGTCTGAGCTGGCCTTTCCTGCTCCCAGGTCAGTTTTGTGCCTGAGAGAAGCTTCCAGGGCTGGCTGAGCTGAGCTTTCCTGCTCACAAGAGAAGCCAGGCCGGCAGGGTGCGCTGCCCCTCCTGCAGAGTCAGGGAAGGGAAGCTTGATGGCAGCAATTTCCCCTTTAGGGAGGGGAGGAAGGAGGAGACTAGAAGGAGGGCAGTGAGGAAAGAATGGGCTTTGGTGTCGGGCAGGCAGGGTTTCAAACGCACCCCTACTGCTTGTAACCTAGGGACAGTTACATAATCTTACTGAACATTGGTTTCCTTATCTTTATGTTTCTGGTCTTTAAAAAATTTTTTTTGGCATGAGCAGGCTCCAGGAATCGAACCCGGATCTCTGGCATGGCAGGTGAGAACTCTGCCCCTGAGCCACCATTGCACCACCCTTTCCTTATCTTTAAAACAGCGTAATAATATCTAAGCCCTACATTATCGCATTTACCCAGTTGGACTGTGGGTTCCTCGAAGCAGAGGCTTTGCATTGTCCATCCATTGCCACCTCCCCAAGCAAGAAGCTGCACTGACCCCCCCCCCCCAAAGCCCTAAGTTTTAGCTGGAAACTCGGTTATGCCACACCTCCTGCATACTGCTTCTGAGGACCTCTGTGTGGTCCCTGCCCTGCAGAACTCAAATAACTCAAATGGCCACATGTCGCTGTTGCTGTGGCTTTCTTGTCAGACGACTGTTTCTTTTTTTTTCTTCAGAGCACTCAGCATTCCTTGAAGTCAAATTGTTCTTTGGTCAGTGCTTAAGGTCTGAGCTCCTCACTGGAATGGAAGTATCCCGGGAGCTGTGTCCCCAGCTCTGAGTGCCTGGCACAGGGAAGGCTTACATTTTTGCTATATGAAGTCCTGTCCTTTTCTTTCCTTTCTCTGCAGTCAGACCTGGTGCAGCTCCCTCCCAGCCCAGACACTTCTCAGCTGGGGCAAGTCACCCTGCCTCTCTCAGCTTCAGTCTCCTCGTCTTTGAAATGGAGGGAATAGGTGTATCCTATTATTCAAGTGCTCAGCTGGGCCTGGGACAAGGCAAACACCCAATAATGTTAGCCACTCAATTTCACATGCTCTCCCGGGGTCCTCCCAGTTCTGACCTTCAGCCACCTCTCTGCCTCTAGCTGGGAGGAGACTGGGGAGAACATTCCATTCCTCACAGACCCTCTCTCCTGGCCTCACAATGGATTTGGAGCTCTGTGCAAACTGTTTATGTTTCCCCAGCAGAGTTTATTACCCAGCCCGGCCTTCTGCAATTAATTATGAGCAAAGCAAATAACTTGTTCCTGGGAGTCTGGGCTTGGCGTAAACATTCACATACAGCCAGGGGCCAGTCCAGGGGCTGCTGGGCCTTTTTCCCAGCCTTTGGAAGAGGGGGGGGGAATGTAGGGACCAGGGGGTGAGTGAAGGTGGGTTGAGGTGGGGTACCCCGGAGGACCAGGGCAGGGCCTTGTCTTTAACAACTTTCCCTGTTTCCCTTGAGGCGCTGTGCAGCATGCGCTTTCTCTTTTAATCATCCTAATTACCCTAGAAGTAGCGTCCCTGTTTGCAGATAAGGAAATCTAGGCTCAGCTAGGTTACACATCTTGTCCAAGGCCACACAGCTTGCAGAGGAGTGGCAGTATCTGAAAATTCATGTGGCAGGTGTCTAGATAAATAGACTAGAGAAGAGAGGCTAGAAGCTGGGAAGTCAGCATGGGACTGTTCATTCATTCATTCATTCATTCATTCATTTGACAAGTACTTGTCAGGCTCCTATCTTGTTCTAAGAAGAGTCATCCCAATGTGCAGGGGTCTGAGGAGGCAGTGGTGACCATCGGGGACCAGGCCAAGTCTGTTTGCCCCTACACTGAGTGCCAGAAGCTCCCCCCGGTGACCCCATCATCAGGTTAATGTGGCAGAGGTGGTTTCATGGGGGCCAGGGAAGGGTGGCCTGTAGTGGTCCTGACGAGGTGGCTTGAATGGAGCTCGTCTTCAGCAGGAAGGGCCTTTTTCCATCATCTCACTCCTCCCCACCTAGAATCTGGAATTCTAGATCCTTGAGCTGCAAGGGATCTGGAGGGCCCCTCCCGGCCCTCCCTGCAGCAGGAAAGGCTCAGAGAAGGCTTGTCTCAAGGTGACCCAGCAGGAAGGGAGAATGGGGATTCCGTTGAAATGCTTTTCCTAGTGCATTCTGTTTGACAAGGGAAATGATGGATCTGTGGGGGAAGCCCTCCCTGGCTGTCCCGCTCCCCACCCCCTGCCCCCTGTCCACCTCAGGGCTGCCCTCCCAGCCCAGCAGTTTCTGCCTGCAGCACAGTCTCACTGTGCAGGTCTCTGTGGGTGGGAAAACCGAGACTGTAGGAAAAGGAGCCAGGCACTCCTGCCTTTGTTCCAATCTAGCAGCCCCCTGTGCCCTGGCCTCTGGCCCTGATCCCGGAATTCCTTGGCTGAGCAGGAGCCCATCCTGGAAAGCGGGGCTATGGCCTCCAGGGCTCCTGCAGCTTCAGACGTAGTGAAGTCTGGGTCTCAGCTGGAGTCATTCATGCCGCACCACCAGCACCCAACCCTGGGCCCAGGGCTGGTGAGAGACTAGGGTGTAGGGGAGAGCGCTGTGGCTGGAAAGTGAGGGGCTCTGGTCCACGTCACCCTCTCTACCCTGAATGAGCCTTAGTGTTTCTGCTGGGAAGTGGAGACAGAAGTCCTCACTTGCAGGGTTATGGCAAGGATGAAAAGGCAGCATCTCTCAGGAAGGGACACTGGATATGAGATGTGGGGTTAGGGCAAGGCTATTGCAGAAAAGACGGTGTAGCGGGGAGAGGCTGCGACAGGTTAAAGGTGCGGAGTGGGAGCCAGTTTGGTAGAATGGTTAGACCGAGGGTTCTAGAACATGACTGTCGGGTTCAAAGTTGTGTGGTCTTGGGCAGCTTATTTAATGCCTCTTTGCTTCAGTTTCCCCATCTGTAAGGTCGAAATAATAGTATATCCTACGTCTTAAAGTTTTTATGAAGATCAAATGAGTTAATATTTGTAAAGTGCTTAGAATAGTGCTTGGCACAAAGTAAGTGCTACGTCAGCGCTAGCTAATGTGATTATCGCTCATTCACATTTTTATTTATTTGTTCATTTACTGAGCATGCTGGGCACCCAGCTGGGGGTGTGACTCAGCGCCTGTTCCCAGGAGCTCCCTCACATCCTGGTAGAGGAGTCAGGTCCCCGAGCACCCTCCTCCCCTCACCATGCCTGCAGCTTGAGCTGATAATGCAGATCGCCTCCTGCTTCTCCAGAGCTGCCTGAGCTGGCCTGGTCTCCCCTGGGACCTGCCAGAGCTCTACCAGGGTGCTTGAAAAGCGCCTGAGGCTTGGGGACCAGCGTCCTGGGCTTGCCGGGACCTTCGGCAGGGCCCCGGGCCTTAGTTCCCCTGCCTGCCCCGTGAGACGTTAGGCTGGCTGAGACCTGAGATTCCTCGCAGTCATCTGCCATCCGGGCCTCTGAGCCCATGGGCCTGCGTTGGGCCTGGGTCCTTTGCAGCAGGTGTGAATGCTGGCAGGGTCAGACCACAGAGCGTGGGGTGTGAGGTCTAGAAGGCTCTCAGCTGGGGTCCCTGGAGGTTCATACAGAGGCAGGGATGTGCCTGAGAGTGCCATGGAAAATAATGGCCAAGCCTGGTGAGGGGAGAGGCTTTGGGGTGGCCCCAGCCCAGACCTGTCATTGGGAGGGCCCCTGAGTTCATTAGTGTGTTTCGGGGATGAGCCTGAGCTGTCAGGTCTGTTGCAATATAATTTATAAAAAGTGTATAGTCCTTTGTGGGCTGGTATTCTGGGCAGCCAGGTAAGGATGGAAGTGGGGGTCAGGAGGTTCGGCTTGATCTGCAGTCTGCGGGCACTGGGCTTCGGCCTCTTTTTGGGCAAGGCCATCCCCTGTTGGCCTCCCCCACCCCTCCAGCAGTGTGGCTGGCGCCGAGGCTGACCTCAGGCCTCCCGGACAGAAGTGATCTGATTCTAGCTGCTGCGCCTCATCCCTCTGTCGTGCACTCCATGTCTACACCCCCTCCACTGCCCCCCTCGGCCCCTCACCTCCACAGGGTCACACCCCGCACTGTACCTTTAGCACTGCCATATACTCCAGCCCCTCCCTGAGACAGCCCCCCACCCCAGTGTCACCTGGCCACATATTCACTCCCAGGGATGTCATTCCTCAGGGCTTCCACCCTTGTTGTCTCCCTAACCCCCTCCCTCCCAGCACCGCCTTTTCCAGCACCTGCCTCCCCCTCCAGTCACAGTCCAGAGCTCCCTGTCTCCACCTGCTGCCTGCCCTCCCAGATGCTTGTCGCCGAGGCTGATACCTCCCCCACCCCACCCAATCACAGCAACTCAAGCCTCCAGAACGCCTCCCTGTGGTCTCAGGAGGGGGCCGCGTGGGCAGCTGAAAGGGGAGGGGCCTGAGGCTGCAGACTGAGGAGGAGGGAGTCAGACCAGACAAGGGGCTCTGGGTTCTCAGAAAGCCCCAGATGTGCGTATTCTCCTGCTCACTCATCACACACGCCCCAGTGCTCGAGGTCAGGGAGGGCTTCTTCGGGTAGCGAATGTTCATTTATTCGGCCCTTCATTTATCTGAGGGCGTTTACCCACCTGTCCCTGATGCCAGACCTCGGGCTGGCTGCTGGGGACACAGAGGGGACCACACTTTATCCCTGCCCGCTGGCTGGTGAGGGAGGCTGCTGTCGACTCTGTTGAATGCAGTACAGTCTGATAGCGTCATTCATTCATTCAGCAAATGCTCACGGAGCCCCTGCCATGTGCCACGCACTGTCCCGGCATTGGGGTGCCAGCAGTGAGCAAAGCCAGCGGGACTCCCTGCCCTCGGGAGTCCAGGGCTGTGCTGTCCCAGAGACGCTGGGCAGGCGGAGCTAGGGTCAACTTGGAAGAGACACAGCCAGAGTTCCGAGGGGGCATTTGAAAGGACTAACATTTATCTTTCAGTAATTATGAAAAACAACAACGAAGGCCTTTTCACATTTTAGAAAATTTGGGCAAGAAGATAGCCATGACCCACAATCCCAATACTCCAACGCTTAGACCGAATATATTTTGAAGTTTTGGTGTATTTGGCCTTCTTGCTGTGTGTGTGTATAGGGGTGTGTACACATGTCATTTGCACTCACACGTGCCTGTGTAGTCAAACATAATTGTGATTAGATTATATATTAAATTTAGAATAGTGTTTTTTTTTCCTCCAACTTTCCTTTGCCATTAGCTCTTCAAAGAATATATTTGTGAACAAGCACATAGAGTATCTCGTGGGGGGGGCTGTTGTAATTTATTTCACTATCCTCTTATTTGCCATTAACATTCTTTCCAGGTTTGTTTTCTTATTTTTTCTGTGGTAAATAATGCTGAAATGATTAGCCTTCAAGCTCTCTGCTCTCTTCCTAAAAGGAAACTCCTGGAAGCTACAGAGGCTCAGCTGTTGCCCCTTCTCCTTCCTTCGTGTGCACCTTCCCTTCTTTCACGCTCAGCTGCTTCCCCTCCTTGCTCCTAGGTCACCCCAAGTCTCCAGGGAAATCTCAGTGTGAGTTGTTCCAGTTATCTTTACCACATAACAAATCACCTTCCAAACTTAGGGGCTCAGAACAGCAGTGATCATTTTTTTACTGTCTCTCATGGTTTCTGTGGATTAAAGCTTTGGGCAGAGCCGGGATGGGCAGTGCTGGCTCAGGGGCCGCCTGTGTTGCAGATGGTACAGGGGCTGGAGCAGCCGCACCCTGGCTGGTGCATCTCTCTCTTTGTGGCATCCTGGGGAGTTCTCTGTGGTCTCTCCACATGCATTAGCGTGGGCTTCCTCACAGCACGACAGCCTAATGGTAGTTGGGCTTCTTGTGCGGCAGTCCAGGGCTCCAAGCACGAATGTTCCAGCAAGCAAGGCAGAAGCTGCAAGGCCTTTTATGAGCTCAACTCAGAGGCCACATGGTGTCCTGCCTGCTGTACCGTATTGGTGGAAACTGTTACAAAAGTTTGAGCTTGATTTGAGCTCCGTTTTCAGGGCGGAGGTCATAGACTCCACCTTTCAATGAGAGGAACCTCAAAGCCACAGTGTGAGAAGAGCTGGTAGGATGGGAGGTACTGTTGCCACCCTCTTTGGAAAATATAGTTGCCACCTGGGTGGATCAGACCTCAGGGTGGAGGGAGGTCACAGCCTGCATTAAAGGGTGCAGTGGAGAAAGCATGAGCTTTGGACCTAGACCAACCTAAGCCGGTCCTGCTGGTCCCCTCCCTGTAGGTGGGTTCGGCCCCTCTCTGGGCCTGTTAGCGCCTCTGTAACAGACCCGCCACCTGGATTGCTGTAGGATTCTGCGAGGTGCTGTACGGAGAAGCAGGCTGCACACATCTCTGCCCCCTCTAGACGTGGCTCTGGGGATATCCTCTTCAGCACCCTTCTGCTACCCCAGGTGGTACTGCCCTCACCCTCCCTGTGTTCCCAGTGGGACCCAATACAGATCTCATTCATTCTGACTGCGGTGCTTCTTCCCCCAATTTTTTATTGCAAAATATTTCAAATATAGAGAAAAGTTGAAAGAATAGTACAGTGAACACATGTGCACTGGCCATCGAGAGTCAATAATTATTGACAATTTGCCATATTTGCTTTATATCTATACTTTTTTTCTTTTTCTGAATCCTTTGAAAGTTAGCTGCAGACATTATGACACTTCACCCCTAAACACCAGAGCATACATCTCTTAGGAATAAGGAAAAATATTTTACTTGACCCTGGTACCTTGTCTCGCCTAAGAAAATTAACGATAATTTCCATTTTCATCAGATGCTCAGTCCACATTTAAACTTCCTCAGTCGTCTCCTGAGTCTTTTGAGCCAAGATCCAATTAAGAGTCACAGTACTGTTGCCCAGGAGGGTCCTATACTGTATCTGGCCTCTGCACCTAAGAGCTCCCTGAGAGTGCGGCAGTGTCTGCTCCATCGCTGGGGCCCAGCTGCCAGCACAGATCTAACCCTGAGGAAGAACCAGGAAAGGTTTGTGAATGAAGCAAAATGCAGAAGGTGCTTAGCGAATGGCATCCGAGTGCCCTTGTGAGCCTGCAGAACAGCCTGTCCTGGGCTACCCAGACGGAGTCTAGGTGATGAACTCCGCGGCAGCTGTGTGACCTTGGGCGAATTACATAATCTCTCTGAGACTTAGTTTCCTCATTTATAACATGCAGTTTAACATGAATTGAATGATCTTCTCTCCCAACCACTCAGTCCTCCTCCTCTAGGGTTCACCATAGCAGAGAAAGGTATCCCTGCCTGTCCACCCAGTAGATTGGAAATCTGAGAGGCACACACGCGTGCACACACACGTAGCCAATCCATTACCAGGCCTGGTGATGTTATCCCTGAAATCTGTTCCCATCTCTCTCTTTCTCATTGCTATTCCCCTCATCTGGACCACCTTCATTTCTCACCTACGTGAATAAAATCAGCCAAATGCTTACACAGCACTCAGTAGATGCAGGCATTGTTCCAAGTTCTTTACATACATCGAGTTGCTCATAAATCATCACTGCAGCCCAACAGGGTAGGTGCTGTTGTGATCTCTGAAACTGAGGCCCTGAGTGGGTTCTCAGCTGATTAATGGCAGATCCAGGATTTGAATCCAGAGCCGTCTTGTTGCCCCCTGACTCGTCTTCTTCTTTTTTTTCTTCTTTCTTTTGCATGGGCAGGCACCGGGAATCGAACCCGGGTCTCCGGCATGCAGGCGAGAATTGTGCCAGTGAGCCACCGTGGCCCACTCCTAACTTGTCTTCTTGTTTCTACTCTAGCTTCTCTGCCCTTCCCATTCTCCACCTAGCAACCAGAGTGAGCATATTACAGTATAACCAGACTGTGTCACTTTCTGTGCTAAATTCCTCCAGTGTCTTTTCAGAGTGGAGAGTAAAATCCAGATTTCTCACTCAGGCCTCTGGTGACCAGGCTCCACATGCCAGCCCCTTCTACCCTTGCCTACCCATCTCACTCAGCACCTTCAGTGAGTCTTGCTCCTTCCCCCAGAGCGTTCCCTCTGCAGGGTTTGTTTTGCCTCAGTGCAACATCTCTACCCTTCCCCCTTCTCAGTCATTACTACTCTTTTGCTCCTAGCTCAGATGTCACTTCTTCCAGGAAGGCTCCCCTGACTTCTCCAGCCTGATCAGGCCACCCATTCTGTGCTCTTGGAGCTCTTGACACTACTTATCATAACAGCCACCTCATCTTTGTTTCCACTGTGGTCTGTGCTGTGGCATCCCCTGATGTTGTGCAGTGTGGGGCCTGCTGTCTTCCCAGCGACAATGTAAGCTTCATGTAGGCGGGGTCCATTGTGTGAATCTGCACTATTCACTGGTCTGTCCCTGGTGGCCAACAGTGTCTGACATGAAATAGGAGTTCAACAAATATTTGTTGAATGCTATTAATTTTAAAAATAAGATCTAACACGTATTACTAGGTGCCAGGCACTAGGCCCGTCTAATCCTCAAAAGAGCCCTGTGGAAAAGCACAACTGCATCCTCACTCTACAGATGGGGAAACAGGCAGAGTGAGAAGGAACTCGACGGACATCCTCTAGTGAGTGAAGGTTACAACCAAGGCGGATTGACTGACCGTGATTTAAACAAGAGAATGAAAGAAGGCCCTCTACGTTCCAGCAGCTTAGAGCAACTCAGGGAGGGAAGGAGGGAAAGCACAGACAAAAGCCATCATAGCGTAGCCTCTCATGTGGTGGTGGAGAGAATGGTCTTCTCTGTAAGGGGTGCGAGGAGAGAAAAGGCCCCTGGACGGGGCATGGATTAGCCATGAGGCCACTCTGCCCCTGGGGTGCCAGGCCTGGCTGCCTGGCTCTGCTGACCATGGCGTCTGCCTCCCAGAAACACTTGCTATTGATGGAGGAAAGGGGGTGCCTGTGGTGTAGGGCTCGGGGGATGGGGGTCTCAACGCACTGAAGTCATACCAGAGGCATTAGTTTCTTTCCCACTCAGAGGCCTGTCCTTTACCTCATGCTTCCCCTGAGAGGAATGGGGGACAGGAGAACCCTCGTTTTACAGGTGAGGTCCTGGAGAGACCCAGAGAAATTGAGGGATTTGTCTAAGTCACAGAGCCCAGTTCCTGTAGGCCCCTCAGCCCCAGTGTTGAGTGTGTGTGTGTTGGGGTAGGAAAACCATGGTGCCTCCCTCTTTCTCAGTCCACCTTCCTGTCTCCTTGTCCCAACGTCCTGTTCTACCAGAGGAAGAGGCATCCATTAAGGCTCTGTGGATTGATTTGAAGTGTGTGCCAGTCCCCGGATTGTCCGGGAGTCCCGAGCCGCCTCTGCCAGCGCTCCCTCCTTTGGAGGCCGTGGGTTCCCATCAGACTTTGGGCTTCCCAAGGGCTAGGCCTTCACTTTTCCATCAGTCAGGAGACCCCCTAACGGGTAGGATAGGCCTCGACTCCCCCCGTCAGATCAATCTATTCCACGGCATTTTCTGAGCTCATGCTAAAGAAAGCTGGGCTGGAGCCCCGCTAACCCAGAGGTTGGGTCTGGGGGCTTCAGGAAAAGTTGATTCCTGAGTGGGGTCTTGAAGGGAGAGCAGGAGTTACCAGGTGGAGCCCATAGCCCTTCTTTCCTGAGCCTTCAGCACCTCTGGGAACAAAGCTGAGCAGCCCGTGATGCCAGATGGGACCTGTGTTCCCCTGGCGGGGCTGCTCTGCCACAGAAGCTTCCAGAAGCTCCAGCCCCGGGACCGCTACTGCAGCCACCCCACACTCTGAGGCCTCGGCTTCTTTCCTCCTCGCCTTCCTCCCAGGTCTCAGTCTGCTGGGAATTCTGTTTTGGTTGGGAAGAGGAGGCGGAGGTGTTTGCGTGTCTGGCTCTTTCCTCCTTTCTCAGGCCTCCTCCCTTGCTCCCTGTTGCCTTTCAAGATGTTTCCTCTGCCAGTCTGGCTCCACTCCAGCCCCCTCCCCTCCACTAGCAGGCAGCAGCGATCCTTCCCATGCCTGGGCTTCTGTGGGCTGTGGCTTCCCAGAGTGTACCCCTAAAGCCTCCCCTTCCACCAATGGAGGGGTCCCCCGGGTACACCTTCAGGATAGGGCACATTACCTCCTCTTCCTCCACTGTTTAAACCCCGTCCCCTGGGAGGGGGTGCTGCAGCCCACTCCAGGGCTGCCTCCTGTTCGGGGTGGGTCTCTGGCTTGGTTCATACCTTTCCTTTCTGGGCTTCAGTGTCCTGGTTGTTTGTGACTAGTGGGGCCCTTGGCACAGAGACACATGGTATGCCTTGTATTTGCTTGGCCGGAGTTTTTGGCTATTTTGCTAAAGATCTTTACTCCAGGCTTGGGGGACATTGAGGCGTGGGCTCCCCCCAACCTTGTCAGGGGCCTGGAATGTAGAAGTTTCTCTACATCCTCCTGCCTTTCTACCCCCGACCTGGGGTTGCATCACCCCCATGGGACCCTTCCTGGCCCCCTTTCTGTTTACCCCTCCTGGCAGGGGGTTCACAGGGATGAATCCTGATGGAGTTCAGGCTCAGCCTTGAATCCTCAGCATCTGGTACTGTGCCTGGAACAAAGCAGCTGCTCAATCAATATCTGTGGAATAATGAGTGGTTGGAGGAGCAGACCTGGAGGCAGAAAGTGACACGATGGAGCAAAGTGAGGGCAGACAAGGTGCCAGGAACATTTCTCAGATGAGGAAGAGCTGAACCGGGGTTCGAAGGATGGGCAAGATAGGCAGGGTAGAAAAGGCACTCCAGGCAGAAGGAACAGCCTGTGCAAAGGCTGAAAACACATGGTGTGATCCAGGAGTTTGACCAGAGCTTAGGGTAAGTGTGAAGAAGTGGCCAGAGGCGAGGCTGGAGAGAAGGGGCTGGTTGTGGGTGTGTTTTAGTTTCCCGGCTGTGAAGACAAATACCATACGTTCGGTTGCCTTAAACAATGGGAATTTATTGGCTCACAGTTTTGGGCCTGGGAGAAGTCCAAAATTGGGGCATCAGCAAGGTGATGCTTTCTTCCCAAAGACTGTGGCATTCTGGGGCTGACTGCTGGCAATCCTTGGTCCTTGGCTCTCCCATCATATGGCAATGCACATGGAGACATCGTTCTCCTTTCTCTTCCAGGCTTTGTTGACTTCTATCTTCTAGGTTCTCCCCATGGCTTCTTCCATTCCCAATTTCCTTTGCTTATAAGCCATATTGGATTAAAGCCCACCCTCATTCAGTCTGGGCACAACTTAACTAGAACACTTTCAGAGGCCTATTCACTCTACGGGAACGGGGGTACGTGATTTAATTCCCAATAGGGAGGAACCTCTGACCTGGGGATGGCACCTGGACTGCTGCATTCGCGCGCTGGCCTGGATTCCAGAGGCTGCCAGGGCTTGGGGTTGTGTAAATCCTGAAGGCTTCTGGCTCTGCTGCCCTGGGCTGGGAGGTCGTGGGATTAGGATTTATCAGGGCCAGCCAAGGTTGAAGCAAGCTTTGTGTAGGACAAAAACCAGGTTGCAAATATCGTCTCCATAATTTCCCGGTTGAGTAGCCCTCGGCAAATTACTGACCTCCGTGTGCTGCAGTTTCCTCTAAAATAAGGACGAGAGAACTTGTGTCACGAGATTGTCATAAAAATTAAACAAGGCAACTTGGGTAAAGTGTTCCTTTTTCCTCCGCTGCTTCTCCCCTTCCTTTCCCACCCCTGTTCCTTCTTAGGAGGATTGGCCCTTTGGACTGAAACCCGAGTACGTTTAAAAGATGCTGGGCAGCCTCAGCCCAGACCCCCCCCCCCCAATTTCTACAGGGTCCTGGATTCCGGGTCTCCCAGTTAAATGGTTATTCCTTAGGGCAGTGGTTTGCAGAACCTCAAGATCAGCAGCATCAGCTTCACCTGCTGACAGTTAGAAATACAAATTCCCAGGCCGCGTCACACCTACAGAACAGGAAAGGCTGGCGGGGCTGTGTGTGTGCTGGGGGACAGCAGTCTGGATTTTAGCAAGTCCAGCGTGAGAACCACTGCCTTAGGGACAGTCGTTCTTCCAAAAGGAAGGGCATTGTGGCAGGAGGAGCCTGGCTCCAGACCAGGAGGCATTACATATCCACTCCAAAGGGCCTGGCACTTGGTTCAATATTCTGTCCTGTTTTGAAATCTGAGCAAGGGGCCCTACATTTTCATGCCGCCCTGGGCCCTGCGAACTAGATAGCCAGTCCTGGGTGCTGATCCCAGCTGTGTTCCAGGCTAGCTGGGTGACCTCTGAACCTCACAGTTCCTCGTCTGCACAGGGGGGTGTAACCCCCACCCTGGGAGAGTAATGGCTGATGCAGAGTCCAGGGACACCCTGAGGCCGGGTGCCAGCACCTGCGCACTTCTGGGGGTGTGACGGAGGTCGCCAGAGTCCATGGCTTAGAGGAGCGTGTGGTCTGGAGCAGGCAGTGGATGGCAAGAAAGAGGCCTTATGAGAGATGCTCTAAAGGAGGGTGGGGTGCATGAGAAGGTCTCGTGGGATCTGACCTAGGTAGGGGTCGAGCAGGACTCTGAGAAAGGAGAGGACGCAAACTTGATGTGGGGACTGGGCGTGGCAGGGGTACAGTCCGAAAGCAGGGATTACTAAGAATTATTTTCACAGTTATTTATTTTTTTATTTATTTTTAATTTTTTTACATGGGCAGGCACTAGGAATCGAACCCAGGTCTCTGGCATGGCTGGCAAGAACTCTGCCTGCTGAGCCACAGTGGCCCGCCCTTTCACAGTTATTAATAACAGATCTCCGAAGAGGCTGGGGTAGGGTGAGAGGGCCAGGGAGAGAGGATGGCTGGGTCAGGGGTCTGCCTCTGGGGGACTCACCCTCCTGGTCTGAGCATCTCCTTAGGAAACTCCCAGCATGCAGCACTCTATCACAGGAGTGGGGCCCCTACCCAGAGGTCTCCTGGAGCGCCAAGCTGTTTACCCCTTCCTGAAACCTCAGCTTCCTCTTCAGCAAAATGGGAACAGTCATCCTGCCTCACTGGGCTGCTGTGGGGTTGAAGTGAAATGACGGCATAGATGCCCCAGCACGGAATCTGCCCTTCAGGAAGTGCTGGGTAAATAGTTGATTCCTTCCTTCCCCTCTGTTATTAGTTTGTTAAGCGGCCAGAATGTGATATACCAGAAGTGGAACAGCTTTTAAAAAGGGGAATTTATTAAGTTGCAAGTTTACAGTTTTAAGGCTGTGAAAATGCCCACAGTAAGGCACAAGAGGTTACAAGAGGTTACCTTCACTCAGGAAAGGCCGATGAAATTCAGGGTTTCTCTCTCAGCTTGGAGGGCACATAGTGACATCTGCTAGCTTTCTCTCCTGGTTTCTTGTTTCATGAAGCTCCCCCGGGGCGTTTTCTTTCTTCATCTCCAAAGGTCTCTGGCTGTGTGGGCTTTGTTGGTTCTGGTTGCTCTGAGCTTTTTCCACAATGGATCCCTCTTAAAGGACTCCAGGAAGCAACCTCACCTTGAACTGGTGGAGACACATCTCCATGGAAACCATCCAATCAAAAGTTACCACCTACAATTGGTTGGGTCACATCTCCATGGAAACAATAAAAAAGCTCCCACCCAGCAAGGTTCAATGAGCATTAAAGGCCATGGCTTTTCTGGGGTATGGAATAGCTTCAAATCAGCACACCCTCTATGGATTTGGCAGTGAGGACCTGGTGGGGTTCCTCATCCCTAGGCTTCGGGTCTCTCTTGGCAGTGTCCTGGCTCCTTTCTTTAATTGTAAGGAACATGAGATTGATGACCCCTTTCTTAGAGATGATCAGACAAGCTAAACGACTCAACAGCTTTGGGGGTGAGAAGCAATGGTTTCTGGGCATCCTCTCCTTGGGGGTCCCGCCTGAGGGCCTGGCCCGTGGTAGGTTAAATTAAACCCACCCAGCTATAGGTGAGCTCCCCTCTGGCAGTGTGGGGTGGTGGAATTGGCACTAACTGGTATTGAGGTCCAGGCCCAGCTCTGAATGGTAAGAGAGGTTCCCATTACTCCCTTGATTAATTTTCTGTATGCCAGACACTGCACCACATGCTTAACATGCATTAATCAAGAAGCTATTATTAGCTGTTGGGAAGCTATTAAGTATTCCCATTTTAGAGATGAGGATCAGAGATGTGGTCCTTGACTGAGTCACCCTGCTCACCGGTGGCAGATCTCAAAGCCTTACCCGCTGCCCTGAACTGACTCCCAAGTGACACACTATGGGGCCTGGGTAGGTCTTGCCCTTCTCTGGACCTCAGTATCCCCATGCATGCCCTAAGCTCTGGGCCCTGGTATTCCACAAGGTCCCCTCAGCCCGTGTCCTGCTTTTCCAAGAGGATCCATCTCCACCAAGGACTTGGGCCACCCACTCCCTGTCCCATCCAGGCTGCTGGTGCCTTTACTATGTAAGAAATGACCAGCTTGCTTGGGCCCTCTCAGCTCAGACCTCCCAGGCCTCCTGCCATCTGTGGCAGACCCCAGGCCCCTGATCCCTCTCCCTTAACCCCTAGGGAGAGTGGGGGTGGGGGGCCAGGGTCTATTGATTCTCCACCATGTGCATGTGGTCCAGGGCTGGTGGGGCTGGAGCCCTGTGGGAGACCTCACAGTGGGAAGGAGTTTTGTGGCTGCAAGAAACGGAGCAAAGTCAGAAGGGCACAAGGTATTGGGGGGCAGTAGAGCGTGGTGGGCGGGAGGTTGCAGGGTCCTGCAGCGCTTGTGGGATGCTTTAAGGGGTTTCAGGCAGAGGAAGTACTTGATCAGGTTTGTATCTAGAATGATTGAGAAAATACCTGCCACGGTTCACACAATGTTAGATACATACAAAGTATCAATAAACATTAATCCTGGTGGCTGTAATACTTTTCATACATTGACCATTATCGATACCCAGAACCTACCTCTTACTAGCTGTGAGACCTTGGACCAGTCACCACTTCCAGAAATGCATTTTCCTCACCACTAACGTGGAAAGAAAGATGATGAGCCCTTGTGCCAGAGATTTTGCAGGATCAAAGAGAGATAATAGATGGATTTAATCCAATCTCAGTTAATCCTGCAAACATGAGCCTAGGGAGCTCAGTGGCCCAGGCAGGGCTCTTTCTCTGGCCCACTCCCCTCCCCACTTCCTGGTTGAGATACGCCAGGACTCAGGCTCAGCAGCAATGGCAGCTCCTGCCAGGCACAGAGTCTTTATCCTTCAGACGCCTTCCCTGTCTTCAGCCTTAGGCCTAGAGGGTCAGACCCTGCTTCCTTGTCAGACTGTACTCTGCAGAAACCCCCGACCTTAAAAGCTCTGGCTGAGGGGCTTCAGGTTTCCCAGTAAGCCAGTGTGGTTTGGAAAGGAGCATGTAGGATGTGGGAAGTCATGTACCCTCTCTGAGCCTCAGTTTCCTTCTTTGTAAATTGGAAATGGAAATACCTACTGTATTAGTCTCCTGTACTGCTATAACAGGTTACCATAGACTTAGTAGCTTAAAACAACAAACATTTATTCTTGTGCCCTTCTGCAGGTCAGAAGTCCTAAATTGGATTGGCGGGGCTGTGTTCCTTCTGGAATCTCTAGGAAGGGAATCTGTTTCCTTGCCTTTTCCAGTGTCTGGAGGTTACCTCCATTCCTTAGCTCATGCCCCCATCCTCCGTCTTCAAAGCCAGTGGTGTAGCATCTTCCAATCTCTCTCCCGTTGATTCTATTGTCATATTGCCTTTTCTCTCTCTGACACTCCTGTCTGTCTCTCTCTCTCTTTTTTGTTTTCCCTGTCTCCCTCTTATAAGGACTTTTGGGATTATATTGGGACCTCTCAGATAATCCCATCTCAAACTCCTAATTAAATCATACCTGCAGAGTCATGGTTCTGGGGATGAGGGCAGGGACGTCTTTGGGGACCACTCTTCAGCTGCCACACCTACATTGTAGGGTAGTTGCAAGGATCAAATGAGACAAATGTGAGAGGCTGGGACAGTGCCTGGGATGGGGTAGTCAGTCCCTTGATATACCTTATTTCTCTCCCTATCTGTAGACTGAGGCCCCTTCCCGCTCCAGCAGGCTGCTCCCGCCTCACTGAGAGCGAGTAGTATTGACGGGCACACAGTGGCCTGGCCTGGGGAGTCCCAGGACACAGTGTCCCCAGGACACCCTGACGGCCCTGGGAAAAGCCCCCCTTCTCCGTCTCCCTCTCTGGGGCAGGTCTCCTCTCAGTTGCTGGCCCAGCCATGCGTTTCCCGTCATTCCCAGGGATTGTGATGGGAAAGACTGAGCTCACTGCTCCCTGCGGGGCGGGCGGTGGGAAGGCAGGGAGGCGAGGCTGGCAGCAGCCACTAAGAGAGAAGGGAAGCTGAGAGGCCAAGAGAGGATATGTACAGTAGGAGAGGTCGAGGTTATCAGTGCTCAGGGTGGGGCAGGGCCTCTGAGCAGGGCCTGAGAGAATCACCAGCCCTTCCTCCATCTCCTTAGCTCAGGCCTGGCTGCCCCATTCCTCCACTGCTACCCACCCTCAGCCGGCCCCATCTGAGAGGCCCTGGGGCTTGGAGAATTGTGCGTCTGCACTGGGGCTGGGGACCCGGGGGTCACTGGCCAGCAGGGGCAGAAGTGGGACAGGAAAGCAGGACTACCCTCCTGGCTCTGCGGGGAAGGGCCGTCTCAGGCAGGCTCCATCCCCTCCTCCCTCTGCCAGAAGTCTTTTCCCTGTGCCCGTGTGCTAGTCATCTGCCTCTGCTGGACCTCATGTATCTTATCTGCTGGGAGGTGTAATAACAGCATTATGAGATCTGAGAGAATCAAATGAAATGGTGATTTTGAGACAGTTTTGAAGTGTATACCAGTTACCTGAGGATGTGTAATCCCAGTTTATGTATACCACTTTGCTCTTCTCTCTTCCAGACCTTTCTGATCTGGCAGTTTCTTATTCTTTCAAGTCCCTGCTCAGATGTCACCTCTTGTCCATAACTTTCTCCATTCCAGGGCAGAGCCAAGCCACCCCTCCCTGGAGCTACTGTGACCCTGTTTTTAATCCTCTCTTGTGGTGCCTTCTGTAGGACAGTTACTGATTGCATGTCTCTCTTCCTCAGTGCATTCATGGCAGCCCCCTTCCCCGCCCCCGACTTCCCAGGCACTGTCTGAGCCTTTCACTGTGGTTGGCAGTGGCTTTGGGGGTGGAATTGGGCCTGCCCAGAACCCCATGACAAACACCCATCAATCAGACTCACAAGAGACTGAGATAATGGCAGGGGGCCTCATCTGTGTACAAGAGTCCCTCCCTTTCCATGATGTGAATGCTTGGGCCCACTGTCCAGGGCCCCTCTGACCATCAGGGTTGGTCCTGATGTTTCCTGAACCAAGGAAGGTGGGGGAAGTCTTGAGGGAGAAGTTGTCCAGGCCTTAAAGAAGAGTATTCCACAGACTCATCCCCGTACTCTACGCTCCCCTTGGAAACCTGTGTCCCAATGCCTGGGGTCCATAGATACACAGAGAGTGCCAAGTGAACACTGGGAGGCAGTGTAGCCTGGCAGTCAGGGGCTCCGCCACCACCTGCCTATATGATCTTGCGTGTGATCATTTAAGTCTCCTTTCCCCACTGCCCCGTGGAGGCAGGGCCCTGATAGCCGTGTTTGCTGTGGTATTCCCCAGCACCTGTCAATGCACAGATCCTACCATATATCAAACTTGGATTATGCGCCAGGACTATGCAGACATCAGCTTATTCATTCCCCACACACCCTGGAGGTAGATAGTGTTACCCCCTCATCCAGTTGAGGACAAAGCCAATAATTGCCAGGGCAGAGACCCAGACCCAGTACCTGGTGGCTGGTCCTTATACCTACCACTGCTTGCATGGCTCTCCTTGGGATTGGGGTAAAACCGCTTGAGTATCTCAATTGGAACAAGCAAGGCTGATTCTGGAACTCTCACTCCTGACAGATTGGTTGGCTGAAGAAGGGCCCAGTAGTGTTCCTCCTGGCAGGTTTCTCACAATCCACCTCGGACGGTGGGAGGGAGCTGACTTAAGGAGCAGGTGGAGGGTTTGGGAGTGGGCGTGGGTGTTCTTATTGCGGGATATGATTGGGGGAAGGGTAGTTGATGGGCACAGCTGCTCTTGGCTGGCTTTGCTGTGCCTGCCTCATCTGTAAGCCTGTGTGCTCTGGAAGTAATGGGAGTGCATTTCTTAAAACTGCTCGATAATTCAGCCTTGTCCTAATAACAGGCCTGTGTCTCTGCCTAGCACTCTGGTGTCCCCTATTATCTCCTCTGGCTGCTCAGGCCCCTATGGGGTGGCCCTCCCTGATAGCTGGTGAGCCAGTTGGAGCCAAGATGAACAGAGACGTGCCCAAGGCCACCCAGCGAGTCTGGTTATTATGGTGAAGGTGGATTAGTATTTTCACCATTCACAGAGCCCTAACTATGTGCAGGGCAGTGAGGGGACAAGCCCCCCCTAACCCTAGGCCTTGCCTTTAATTTATGCGGCACCTTCTCTGTGCCAAGCACAGCCTCTGCCCTGAGGCTCATCCAAGGGGGCAAACATTCACCTGGATCATGCTCCCTGAAGGGGGTGCCGCAGGGAAAGCTCCGGAGGAGGCAGTGCCAGAGCAGGGTGCCCGACACAGAGTGGGCTCGGTAAACCTGAGTTCGCCCCGTCCAGGGTTCTCTTCCGTTGCAGGCCTGGGCCCACTAAGCATACCCTTTGCTGGCCCTCTGGCCTCCCCAGGCCACCTCCTGAGAGCACAAGTTGCAGAGCGGCACAGGGGAAGGAGCATGGGCTTTGGGGACAGACAGACTGACATTGCCCCTACAAGCTGAGTAACTGTGGGCTTGCCCTGTCAACCCTCTGGACCCCAGTTTCCACTCCTGGAAAATGGGACTAATGCCTTTTCCCCTTTGAGTTGTTCAGAAGATTAAACATGATAAATATGTAAAGTATTTAGCATCTAATATATAAATGGTAAATCTAAAAATCATTATTTAAAAAAAAATTTTAGTGAAACTATTTAGTTTCATATTGCAAACTATTTAGTTTGCAATACTTTTGTGGAGTTCGGTACATCCTAAAATATTCCACAGTTTATCCGATAATTAATATCTATGGTTTGGAATACTTTTAGGATAAATGGTATGTTTCAACAGTACCTAATTCTTTTAAAATTCAGAAGCATTGTTATAAGCTTTTTACTCCTTGATTTATCAAGCAGATGCTTTGAGCTGCTTACGTTTCTTATTTCCTGCTCTGACTTTGGACAAATTTCTTAGCCTGTTTATGTATCAGTTTCCTCTTATGTAAAATGAGGATAATAACAGTTTCTACCTTATTGGGTTCTTGGGAAGATTGAATGAGTTAATATAGTGTTTAAAATAGTGCCTGACTTGTACTAAGCATTCAATAAATGTTAGTTGTATTATTATTATGTCTTAAGTTAAAAATATACTCAGGTTAAATTACCCAAATCCCATTAAACTGTTATTTTATTTTATTTTTATGTATGCTGTATAGATTTTTATAAATCTAAAAATAATGATTTTTAGATTTACCATTTATTTATTAAATGCTAAATACTTTACATATTTATCATGTTTAATCTGCTGGACAACTCAAGGGGGAAAAGGCATTAGTCCCATTTTCCTGGAGTGGAAACTGGGGTCCAGAGAGTTGACAGGGCAAGCCCACAGTTATCTCATTCTTTTTCCATGTGAGTATCCTGTTATTGCAGCATCATTTGTTGGATTTTTTTTTTGTCTGTTTGTTTTGCTTGTATGTTTGTTGTTTTGGGAAGTGCATGGACCGGGACTTGAACCTGAGTTTCCCCCATGGCAGGCAAGAATTCTACCACTGAACTACCCTTGCACCCCCTAAATTGCTTTTCATTCATTCATCCAGCTAACCCTTACTGACGGCCAGCCCTGGGCCCGTTTGGGCTGTGGTTCTGGGGCCTGAGGTCAAAGGCTGGCTCAGCTGCTCCCTCCCCCTGCTAAGTGGCCTGGGCTCCCGGGCCTCAGTTTATGCTTCTGTTCCTAGCTCCCGGGGCCCCAGGTGGGGCTGAGCTCATAAAAAGTGTCAGCAAAGCACTTTGTGGATCGATGCTAACTAATAGCAGCTCCCTGGAGCTGGCACACGCAGGGAAGAGGGTTGCGGAAGCTGCTTGGACCAGGCTCAGGGCTGAGTACCCAGCAGGGGCCAATGCTGTCCTTGAGGGGGGACCCAGGAAGGGCCCCGTTATCCCCTTTCTCCGATGCCTTTTGCTACTTCAGCCAGGAATGGGCGCTGACAGAGAGTTGAGGATGGGCAGTGTGTGTGTGTGTGTGTGTGTGTGTGTGTGTGTGTATGGTAGGAAGAGGCTGTTAGTGTATAGAGGGAAGAGATTTGCCCAGTTAGTTCCCGAGCCAGGAGTAGAGAACCATCCAGAACTCGCATCCAGGCACTTCTGGGCCAGAGCTGGGCGATGGCCTGCCCAGGGCAGCTTCTTGTCAGGGATCTCCCAGCTTCTCCCATCACCTTGTCTCGAGAGGTCCGTGGGCCTGGCAGGGACAGGCGGTCCTTGGCCTCTGCCCTGACCCATGGCCATCTTAAGTATGGCCCAGCAGCTTCAGTTCAGTTGAGGGCGTGAGTGGAAAGTTGTCAGGGAACTCTGTGCCAAGGAGAATGTGGGCAAGCTTCCCCCAGCTCTGTCCCAGAGGGAAGCCCTTCTCAGTACCTTAGAACGATCTGAAATCTGTTCTGGAGACTTCTGTGGGAGCAGCAGGGAGAAATGGTGCTAGTCTGATAGGGGAGGAATGGCCCTGCCTTCGGGGAGAGAAGCAGGCCGGAGGGAACATGGGTCCTTTTCTCTGGAACCCTCTATCTGGTGGAGGACACAGAGCCCTCTTGTCCTCCAGTAGCTCTTTGTCTGAGAAGGAGGCATGACTGCCCTGTAGGAGCCTCCTGTCTGATGGAGGAGTCATAGTCACAGCCACTTTCCTCTGAAAAACCCCTGTTAGATAGAGGAGACATGCCCTCTGCTCTCAGGAGGCCCCTGATGGGAAGCTCAACTTGTCCCCTCCCTCAAGAAGTCTCATTTGATGGCCTGTGGCTTTGGGGACATCCCTCTCCCTGACCCTACTTGGTTCATGGACAGCCCAGATCTCTCAGGAAGTAGTCAGAGAGAGCTGGGGAGAGTTACAGACTTGGCTGCTGTTGGGCTGGGGGATGGGAAAGGAGAGACTGTAAAGGACCCCTATAGCAAGTGAGGGTGACATGGAAGCCTTCCTGGAGGAGGTGTCTTTATGGACACTCTTGTACCTGTCTGCGACCAGTATCCCCTGGAGACTGGGAAGAGGACATGGAACCGGAGGGATCCCTCAGTGAGCCCCTGCCTCAGTGCAGGCCACACTGCTGGTGTGGAAAGGGATCCAGGAAGACCCTCACCATTCACCCGTCCTTGCGCAGGCTGAGCGCTGCCAGCGTAAAGACACCCGCCCACCGCGGTCTGAGAAGCCGGAGGAGGAGAGGAAACAGGACGCGTATCAGGAACGCCTTTTCCTTTTCTTTGTAACTAACCCCTTCACTTGGGGCTGGGGCGAGCTGATCCTGCAGGGCCTGCCCTGGCCTGACTGCAGTTGCCTGGGGCCCCCAGCCCTGGGTCTCACGCAGGCTTCCCTCTGCACCCCACTCCCCACTCCCTACTCCCCAGCCTCAGCCGCTGCTCCTGGGCTCATCCCTTAAGTTTGCTGAAACTCAGGGCTCATCTGTACAATGGGGTAAGACTTCTTATCTGCCTCATGGGGAAAGTTGTGATTTGTTTTTTCTTTTTTAGGGAATTTATATCATTTATTCATTCATCCATCAGTTGCATATTGAGCACTTCCTGTGCGCCTGCCTCTGGGCTGGGCAGGGGCAGAGGGCGACAGGAGGAACAGGTGTGTAGGAGGAAGTCCTTGGGACTTGACACCTTTGGAGTCGTGGGAATGGGGAGTAGAGATGCCCCAAGGCTGGTGGGCGTGGGGGTCACAGAAGGTCTGGCTAGAGATGGAGGGTTGGGCTTCTCAGTGTCTGGCGGCAGCTGAAGTGGTCGGGTGGCTGGAGTCACCCAGGGCACTGCTTGTCATGGGCCCTGGGAAGGGGGGGGGACCTGCCCCGGAGGACACAGCCAGCTGGCTCAGCTCTGGAGCCTCCAGAGAGCTGGGCACAGGGCAGGCCCGGGTCCTCACTCGGCCAGGCTCTCCAGAGAAGAATGGGCACAGAAACGGGGTCCCTAGATTTGGTACTCTTTGGGGTTTATTGAAACCTTTGCCTTGGTAGGCTGGATGTGGAAGGCTGTGTGTGTGTGTGTGTTGGGGGGGGTGGCGCAGAAAGGACGAGAAGGGAGTAAAGGGGTTCAGACGTCAAGTAATGTGGCCAGATTGGTATTTTTTGGTTCACCTTTCTCATTATTCAGTTTAGTCTTCTGCTACCCAGAGAGTAACTATGGGACAGCATGTGCATTTACGTGTGCATATGTGTATGTGCACGGTGTGTATGTGGTGTGCAAGGCACCCGAGGTATGTGTGTGTGGTGTGAGAATATGTGGCTAGTGTATGGTGTGTGCAGTGATTGTAGTGTGAGTCTACAGATGTGTGTGGGGGTGTCTGTTTGTGTGACCGTGTGGTGTGTGTGGTGTGTGGGTGTGTATGTGTTTGGAAGCATGTGTGGTTTTGTGTGGTGGCTGATGTGTATGTGATACGTGGTGTGTGTATACATGTATCTGTGGGTATGTGTGTCTGGATTGTGTGCGTGTGTATGTGCATGTGTGTGCGTGCATGTGGCATGTATATGTCATGCGAAGTGTGTGAGACACATATGGTGTGTGTGTGTACGAGCATGTGGCTAGTGTGTGGTGTGTGTGTGCTATGTGGATTGTGATGTATGTGTGTGGATGTCAGGGTGTGTCTGTGGTGTGTATGGTATCTGTGTGTACATGTGTGGTATGGATGGTGTTTGCAGGTGTGTGTGGGCGTGCTGTCTACAGTGTGTGTGTGGTGTGCGTGCGCGTGCGTGGCGTCTGTGCGTGTGGCTGCAGTCAGGTCCTTTTTCCATAGAGCTGGTCAATGCTGAGCCATCGGCCTGGGCTGGAAGCCGGAAGGATCCACCAAGCCCGTGAATTTCTGTTCTCTACCTAGGATTACACCCCGTGGCATGGCCTGCTGGTAAATGTTTAACAGCAGGTGTTCCAGGGGAGAAAGTGGGGCAGGGGTTCTAGAGTTTGCCTGTTTCTGTGGTGTAAATTCTCCTACCACGGATGTCACACTACAACACGACATCTGTGAGCATGGAGTTGGGACACCATGATATGGTGTTCCACTAGGCAGTCACAGTCACATAAATGACCTCAAGGGCATAAGAGCAAAACGCAGTGAGATAACTTATGAGTGATGAGTTTTGAGTATGTATTCCCTTTGTTTTTAATGTAATGTATTTATTTCCAAGTTGATACCAGGGTTTCCCAACCTCAGCACTGCTAACATTTGGGCTGGCTGATTGTGTGTGGTGGTGTCCAGTGCGCTGTCCTGTGCGTCCCTGGCCTCGACCCACTAGATGCCGGTGGCACCCCCACCCCCGGTTGTGACAAACGCAAATGTCTCCAGCTGGACAGCTTCACTGCCGATTGAGAACCACTGGTTATGGTGTGTTTAACAGCCTGCGTATTTAGAAAACGTGACGGTTGGTTTCTATGAGCCTCCAGCACACCAAGCACACCATATCTGGCTAAATATAAGGCATGGGGTTCCCCACCCCCAAAGTCTTTCTCCAGAAAGAGACCCCACCTTCGGCCTTGGCTTGCAGCCCATACAGGGCCCCTCATCCAGAGGGCTCTCTTAGCATCTTGACTTTGATAGCTGTGCCACCCTCCGGCTCTGATCTGGTATTTTATGAAATGCGAGAATGAGAAAAAAAAGTAATGTTTCTGAATTAATGTCTTATTTTAATATAATATGCTATTCTATAGCCCTAAAAGTTCATACAATCAAATTGGTAAAAAACAAACAAAATCAACTTTGAATAAAATCTGGACTGGAAAATAATGGTCCGTTTTGTGCCCGGGGCCTTCTGTCACTAATGGGCTCCCGTGGGCCTCGCTGCCTGTGCCCAGGTCCTGTTTCTTCCCAGCTTTGAGCCCAGGGCACAGCTCTCATTTGATCGTTTGTTCATTCACAGTATTTATTAAGCACTGCTGTGCACCGAGGAAAGTAAATGGCTGAAGGATGCGATGCCCGCTCTCTAGAGTATGTCATTTGTCTCAGCTGCAGGGATGTCCAAGGACAAGACGCAGGCTCTGAGGGGCGGCGGGCCGGGAGGGGCGAGCTGGGGAAAGGCGCCCTTGTGTCCTGGGTGCGTTTGTGGGCCTCGAGCCAGCCGAGCACGTGACCCGTGCCATCTCATCCCACCCGCCCTCTGCGCTTCTCAGAAGGCTTTTCATTTGTGGAGTGTCTGTCTCCCCCCTCCAGAGTGTAGGTGCCCTGAGGACAGGGTCCATGGCGTATATCTCCTGGAGGCAAGAACAGTGCCAGGCCCAGAGATATGAAGAATAAATAAAAGGAAAGCACGAAAGAATGAGAAGAAGGAAAGATGGAGGGGTGCAAGGGAGAAAGGCGGTGGAAGAGGAATAAGTAAAGCCCGCTGGAGGGCCAGGGGATGAGAGCACCTTTAGCTGCAGTAGTCAGGGAGGGCTCCTTGGATGAGGTGGCATTGGGAAGGATGAGGTGGGAGAACTGATGGGAAGGGTAGTCCAGAAGGGGAATAGCAGAGTATGTCTCTGGAAATTTCTGGAATGTGGGGCTCTAAACTGGGGAGAGGACAGCACAAACTGTTGTTTTCTGTCTGAGACAGGGAAGAAGACAAAGTGAAAAATCTTCCCTGTCTCTAGCAGGGAAAATACAACCGTCTCTTCCCGCTCCCAAGCCTAGCCCTGTCCCCTGGGGCCTGGGGTGGGGGTGGGCCATGGGGCAGAGCACGGACAGGGTAATGATGATGTTGACAGTGATCACTGTAATATCCACAACCTCGGCTTCTCTCTGTTGATTCCCTACAGTCACATATCCATGTATCTCCCCAGCCCGTGGGGTGAAGGTCACCTCGATTTTCCAGATCAGGGAAACTGAGCCTCGGAGGGATGCGAACTCCCCTGAGGTCACCCAGGCGCGTCTGTGTCCTTTCCTCTGCCGGCGGCCTCCTCCTTCCTGCCTTTGGTCGGGAAGCCTGGGGCGCCATCAGGTGCAGCCTGGGGACTGTTTGGGATCCCGCCGCCAGCCGGCTCAGTGACGTTTTTATTCGCCTTTGATTTTCAGATCTCCACTTTCCCGGGTTGCCAGAGATGGGCCAAGCTCCTTTAAGAGACCTTCCCTCTGTCGGGGGCCACAGGTGGCTCCCCCCTTTCTCACTCCCCCCCACCCCCCGAAAATCTTCACAAATATGGATCAGGGCCAGAAAACCGAACACGTGCGTGTGGGCAGGAAGCCTGAGGAATTGCTGTCTGCCCTGAAGCCTCTGGGCAGCCCGGAGCCCGGGAGCCCGACTCCACCAGCCAGCCCTGGCCACGGTGCTGAGGCCCAGGGGAGCCCTGGCGGGACTATGAGCTGGGCTGTGACGGGAGGCAGGAGCCCCAGGGCCTGGGGTTCTCACTCCAGCCTGCCCCCCAAGAGCGGCGTGACTCTGGGTTTCCCACCTGAGCTCGCCGAGCCCGATGCCAGCCTCTTCTCTCACTGCGGGTTTGACTTCTCCATCTGGGCAGTGAAGGAGGTGGTGCTGTGAACCCTGCCGCTCCTCCTGGCTCCCCAAATCTGTGCAATGGGGGTGGCATTTCCTGTCTTCCAGCCTCCTCTCCTCCCTCCCAGGCTGTCCTGAGAACCAGCTGCACAAGTGGAAGGGGAGCAGGCGGGCAGTGTTCAGACCCGGGGAGGGTTTTCATTCTGGCAGCGCAGACAAGCCTGTACACAAATAACTCTGCTACTGGGGAGAACGTGATAAGGGCCCTAGAAACCTCTTTGCTGCCGCAGCCACCTGCTCCTCATGCCTCCCTGCTCCCTGATGGCTGTTCTCACACCCAGGAAACTGGGTCAGAATGTAGGGCGGCTGCACCTGACAGCGATCTCCCCGCCCTCCCCACCCCAAGCCGTGACTGCTGCCAGGGGCAGGCGTGGGGGAAGGTTATGCAGTTGGGGTCCTGGTTGGTCATTCCTCCTCCCCCCAAGTGCCTTTGGCTCCCAGTGCTCTCTGGGCACTGTCCAAGTCCCTTAGCCTGGCCATTACTGCCTCCTCTATGTGCCAAGCCCAGGGCCTGGCACAGAGAGGCACCGAATGTGTGAGAAGGGAGGGACCATTCCCTCGTCCAGCCTCGCCTCCTGGTGCTCGCCCAGGCACCCGGACACACTCCAGCGTGCCGTCTCCCTAACACCCTGTGGACTCAGTTACTCATTCCAGGTCTCCTCCCGCAGTGCTGTCACCTCTTGGTGTTCTTCATGGTCTTTGTCATTTGCTCAAAGCCTTACCCACCCACCCCCAGACAGAGCCGCCCAATCTCATCTCTTCCAGGCAATATTGTGAGTTGTTGAGACATGGTTTCTGGGGCCAGACAGCCTGGGTTCTGAAATACATTTTGCTCCTTACTAGCTGTGCTACCTTGAGCAAACTACTTAACCTCTCTGGGCCTCAGCTTCCTCTTCTGTGAAATGGGCTTAATAACTGTACCTCCTTGTAGGGTTCTTGGAGGTGTAAATGAGTTAGTGTCTGTGACACGCGGAGAAGTAACAAGAATTTGGTTTCTGTCCTGGATGAATTTTCTGATGTTAACAGCAGATTGAGTGATATCTGAAAGTCTTCCCACATTCACTGCATTTATAACATTCTTCTCTAACATGACTTTTCTACCACTCACAAAGGGATGAATTGTTATCCGTGCTCTCTCAATGCACTGATAGTGAATTGGCCTTCACGGAGAGCCTCTCCAGAATTGGTTTTCTGGTGTTTGAGTAACACATGTGCTTTGTTTAAATGATTTCTCACAGGCATTCCATTCATGGGGTTTCTCTCCCCTGTGAGTTTTCCGAAACTGTGTGACTTTGGGCAAGTTATACAGGGCCTCTGAGTCTCAGATTTCTCCTCTTAAATATATGATAGAAAATACCATATGAAAATCACATAATAGCATGTGTGAAGTGTTTAGCACAGCTCATGGGAAGAGTTGAATGTACAGTGGCCATTGTTCTTGGGTTTGTCTGACTTGACTTTTGGACCATGAGTTGTTTGTTTTAGTGCCCCCAGATTGGGCAGTAGTAGAGGCCGTGTATGAGAGAAACTTACTCAGTGGGTAAGTGAAGGAATAAATGGGGTAGCTGTTGGTCAAAGCTGAGCAGAGCTTGTTTGGGGTGTGTCAGTTGCACACCTGGCTCAGCCTGAGGGTAGCTGGGACCCTGCCCCTGTGAAGCACTTTCTAATCCCTAAGAATATTGCTTTTGAAGTGAAGAGAAGTATAGATAGAAGAATAAATCCTTGGAGTCCACTCACCCAGAAAAATGGTCGTCACCACCAGCTTTTAAAACTTCATCCTCACTCATGACTACTTCTGTTAGATTATTCATTCAACAACACTCAACAGGTATTTATGTTCTGAGCACCTACTGTGTACCATGGGCCAGGCTTATACCCCAGGAATCCAGTGTCAATAACAAGAATAAGATCTCTACCCTCATTTACAACAGCTGACACAGCAGGCCTGGGGAGGGATCTCAGGAATCACACAGATATGCACTCTGGATTGTAAAGTTACAGAACCAGAGACTCATAAATCAGAGGATCCAGTTTTAGGATTCAAATTTTCTCCAAATTATTTGTTTTTTTTTCCAAATTCTCCTTTCACCAAGTCTTGAGACATATTGTATTAGGAAAGTGCCAGCTTCTTTATTAAATAATTTATTCTTATTGTGCAACATGGAAAAATAAGAGGTATAAAGAAGTAGGGGGATCATCCTTAACTTTTGTTAATATTTAGGCACATTTTTAAAATTTATTATTTATTTTTAAATTTAATTTTAAAATTTGTAATTATTTTTTCAAATTGGAGAACTTTTTTTTACTAATGATTTACTTTTCCTAGAAGAGGGTTAAAATTTTTGCTTTTGGCATGTAGCGTACTTTGAACCAAAAAAGAGATTAGTTTTATTTTTTTAATTGAAACATAATTCACATGCTGTGATATTCCACTTTTTAGTGTTCAGTCAAGTGATTTTTAGTACAGTCACAAAGTTGTGCAGCTATTACCACCCTCTCATTCCAGAGCATTTCATCACCCCCCAAAAACCCTCTGTACCTATTAGCAGTCATTTCCCATTTCTTCCTACCACCAGCCCCCATCTCTATGGATTTTCCTATTCTGGACATTTCAGCTAAATGAAATCATATAATATTTGTCCTTTATGTGTGGTTTCTTTACCTTGGAATAATGTCTACAAGGTTCATCCATGTGGTAATATGAATTTTCTCTACAGACTCACTAATACGTATTGATTCTTGCCATCCTAGTGGGTGTGAAGTACTTTTGTTATTGTTTTGATTTGCATTTCCCTAATGACTAATGATATGGGGCCCTTTATCCATCTTTGGAGAAATGCTTTTCAATTTTTTTTGCCGATTTCTCAATTGGGTTGTTTGTCTTTTTGTTGTTGAGTTGTAATAGATCTTTATATATTCTGAATACTAGGTTCTTATCAGATACATGATTTGAAAATATTTTCTTCTTTCTTGGATTGTCTTTTTCACTTTCTTGATAGGGAGCTTTGAAGCACAAAGTTTTTTTTAATTTTTCTTTTTTTGGGTGCATGGTCTGGGACTCAAACCCAGGTCGCCTGCATGGAGGGCAGGCATTCTAACCTCTGAACTACCTGTGCACTCTCAAAGCACAAAGGCTTTTAATTTTGAAATTCAGTTTATCTCTTTCTCTTTAGTTGTTTGTGCTTTTGGTGTCATATCTAAGAAACCTTTGCCTAATACAAGGTCATTGACGATTTACACCTGTGTTTCCTTATAAGAGCTTTAAAGTTTTAGTCCTTCCATTTAGGCATTTGATCTATTTTGAACTAATTTTTGTATATGGTGTGAGGTAGGGATCCAACTTCATTCTTTTCTATGTGAATATCTGGTTGTCCCAGCAGCATTTGTTGAAAAGACTATTCTTTCTCCATTTAATGGTCTTGTTGAAAGTCAATTGACCATAAATGTATGGGTTGAATTGTGGTGTCTCAATTCCATTGATCTATATGTCTATCTTTATGCCAAAACAACAGAGTATTGATTACTGTAGCTTTATAGTAAGTTTTGAAATAAGGAAGTGGGAGACCTCCAGCTTTGTTCTTCTTTTTTCATGATTGTTTTGGTTATTCTTGGTCCTGTACATTTCTATATGAATTTTAGGGTAAGCTTGCCAGTTTCTGCAAAAAAGGATGCTACCATTTTGATAGGGATTACATTGAACACATGGATCTGTTTGAGGAGTATTGTCATTTTAGCAATATTAAGACTTTTCATGCTTTCTGTTGGGTATTTATTGAGTACAAAGTTGAGCTCATATTAAATATTCTGTTCTGATCCCTAATTTATTCTACTTAATATTCTATCACAGATATTAAGCACATATGCAAGCTTAATTTCTATGCTATATAATAGCCTGTGGTGGTTTGTGTACCCCAGAAAAACATGTTCTTAAACTTAATCCTTTCCTGTGGGTATGGACCCATTATAAATAAGCTGTCTTTAAGATGCTATTTCAGTTAAAGAGTGGCCCAAATAAATCAGGTTGGGCTTTAATCCAGATTACTGAAGACCTTTATATGCAGAGTGAAAATTGGGCAGAGAGACGCCACAGGGAACAGCCAGAAGTTGAAAGTGTGCAGAAGCCAAAAGAGAAGCTAGAAGCCGGGAGAGGCTGTCGTGTGCATCGCCACGTGACGGAAAGCCCAGGGCCGAGGGTCACTGCTGCCGGCCCCAGAGTGCCACAGTCTTCTGGAAGAAAGTATAGTCTAGATGATGCCTTGATTTGGGACTTCATTTACTCAAAACTGTGATCCAATTAATTCCTGTTGTTTAAGCCAACCCATTGCCTGGTATTTGCTTCAGCAGTCAAGAAACAGAAACATCTCATTTTATGGCTATACAATACAGATTTATAATAACTCAGCTGTTGAGTAATCTGTTTTGGCATGTACTTCATTCTGGGTCCCTCACGGTGCAGGCCTCTGTGGCCCCCTCGGACAGGTGGGTTCCAGCCCTGACACAAATGGTCACGGGGAGAGCTGACAGCACCCAGAAGAGCTGAAGAATATTAGTGTCAAAGTTGATCAAGTTCAACTGCAGCTGGGGAATGGGTTCATTGGTGAAGCCAACAGTCTGGTTAATGACCTGCCTATCTGCCTGGCATCATCCTGATGGAACAGAACCAGGAAACAATAGCCAGCATGCTTGCCTCAGGCTTGTTTCCCTAGAGCAGTGGATTTTTAAATATTTTAAAATTCATCACATGGAATTAATTTTCAATTGTAATTCAGAGCAGATACATTTATCTGAAGCAAAAGTTTCACTGAATACTATTTCCCTTTTGTGTCAACCAGGAGAAGCCAGGTTTTGCTGCAGTAACAAACAACCCTAAAGTCTTAGTGATTTAAAGGCTTTCTTTCATGTTCAGGCTACACCCCCCCTATGTAGCAGGATTGCTCTGGGATCCGGACTGATGGAGACTCGACCATCTGGGTCATTGCTAATTGCAGTGGTGGAGGGAGGGGGTGTGGTAGGCAGGTAGTAGAATGTCCTCCCTCCCCACAGACATGCCTATGCCCTAATCCCAATGTGTTCCTTACATGGCAAAGGGGAATTAAGGTTGCAGATGAAATCGGGTTAGCTAATTAGCTGACTTTAAAACAGGGAGGTTATCCTGGATTATTCAGGGAGGACCAGTGCATTCAAAAAGCATTTTTATAAATGGAAGAAAGTGACAGAAGAAATCAGATGACGTGATGTGATTAAAACCTCAACCTGCTGTTGCTGGCTTTGAAGACAGAGGAAGAGAACCATGAGCCAAGGAATATAAGCGGGGCCTTTAAAAGCTAGAAAGGGTAAGGAAACAGATTTGTCCCTTACAGTGAGTTGAATAGTGTATCCCCCAATAAATGTCCACTTGGAACCTTCTTTAGACATAGAGTCTTTGCAGATGTAACTAAGGTAAGATCAAAATGAGATCATACTGAATTAGATTGGGCTGTAAATCCAATGAGAGTGTCCTGAAAAGAGACAATGAAGGACACACAGAGACACAGAGAAGAAGATGACGTGAAGATGGAGGCAGAGATTGGAGTGATGTGTTTACCAGCCAAGGGATGCCTGCCGGCACCTACCAGAAACTAGAGAAGCACGGACATCTTTCTCCTCAGGGCCCCCAGAAGGAACCGGCATAGCTGACATCTTTTTTTTGGACTTCTGGCTTCCTGAACTGTGAACTGTTTTAAGCCATTCGATTTGGGGTAAAGTTTTATGGCAGCCCTAGGAAACTAATGCACCCCTCAAACCTCTAGAAAGGAACGCAGATCTGCTGATACCTTGACTTTATTTAGCCCGCTGAGACCCATTTTGGACTTCTGGACTACAGATCTGTAGGGTAATACATTTTTGAGTCACCTTATGCCATTTGGTTTGTGATAATTTGTTATAGAAGCTGTAGAAAACTAGTAGAGAGGGGACAGGGACTCATGCACCAGCCCTTAAGTGCTTCTTCCTGGGAGTGACATATCTGCTCCTCCTTCATTGGCCAGGGCAAACCATAAAGGCATGCCTAACTTCACAGGACTGGGGACGTGTGATCTCCCACATGCTCAGCTTTTGAAGGGAACTGGGTTCTGGAGAATATGGCAATATTCTACAGAAACTTTGCTACCTGCAGTGCATGCATATATTTTCTGTCTTATTCCATCCGTTAGAAAACAAAAGTTTTGGTTGCAGTCTTTTATGTTGATTTCCTTACCAGCTAATGGGTTGTGATCCCTGGTTTGAAAAACAGTGCTCTGCAAACCCTCTTCTGCCCAAGCCTCCCGGCCCACATGGCACACCCTACCTACAGCTGATTGGCCCATGGATGGGACACCTGACCAAAGCTGACCAATCAAATTTCTCTCCTGGGAATTTGGAATTGGGCCATTCAGCCAGTTAGCAGTGTGGAGCTGAGTGAGAGGCAGAGTAGAAATAGGGTGGAAGTGAGAGCCACATGCAAGCCAGAAGGATGGAGGAGCAGAAAAGCCCTGAGTAAGCAGAGAGCTGGTCCACAGAGCGAGAGGATGCAGCAGCTGTACAGGCAGCAGTGCAGCCTGGAGAACATGCAGCCCCAGAGAGAGAGGTGGAGAGAGCAAGCCACTGCCTAAGAAGCTGATGGCTTCCCTGTTCCCGGATTCAGCCCCCATGCGTCCTGCCTGCATCTCCTTCCCGTGAGATTTTTGTCTCTGTACTTTTCTTGAGCTAGCCTGGGTGGGTTTCCGTTCCTGGTGGCCCAGGAGCCTTACTCAGCTAGAACAGCGCTGGTTATGAAGACCCAGCCTTGGTTCTGAGGGTCAGGCTCTCGGGGCATGGACAGGACCTGGGAAAGACGGCAAACCCAGCCCTCCCCACGCTAGGGAAGTTTGGCTTTGACCACAGTGTGTTCTTGTGGACTTGTTTCTTGCTATTTCAGTGGAGAGCCAGAAGCCCTGGGAGCCATCTGACTGTGGTGAAGCCCGTGCACCCCGTGAACTGGAAACGCTCCCACAGGGGCCTCTTTTCTGACAGCGTCAGGGTCCGGGAAGTTAGGGCAAGTGGTTTCAGGGAGGGCTCGGTGTATGACTGCCTGGGAAGGACACCGGCTCTGGAGGCAGGCAGAACCGGTTTGCTTCTCTGAGCCTCAGTTTCCTCATCTCTGAAATGGGATTGTGGCAATGGAAAATACCCGGAGACGTGACTAAGGCATGACATGCTCTCGGGGAATGCGGCAGCGGCTGCTGTTGTTTAAGGAAGCCATTAACGTCCTCGGCTTCCTGAAGGAGGTGGCCCTGGTGCCGTGTGAGTGGCAGGACATCCCCCACTGCTGGCCGGGCTTCCCGCCCCCCCCCCCTGCACCGTCACTCGCCTTTTCATCCACTCCTCCTCCCCCCTCTGCTGTCCTCATTTCCTCTCTTCCCTGTTATTCCTGATGTTGATAGAAAACACCTCCTTTAGGAAGGTGGTGGGGTTGGATGGAAAGCTTCTGGAAGCAGATGGACAAAATTAGGTCTGAATCATGACCTGGCGCCTTGCTTGCTGTGTGAGTCTGGGTAAATTACTGCATCTCTCTGAGCCTCAGTTAATTATCATAAAATGGGGCTATAGTATCCATCTCAGGGCTGTTGTGAGAAATAACGAGGCACTCAGCAGATGCTATTCCCTTCTTTTCTCCCTCCCTTCTCGATTATTGCTCTCCCCCCACCGCCCCCCGCAGCATGGCCCCAGTCCCGTCCTGTGGCCAGGGTACCCCTCATCCCTCTCAGGGGTCACTGGAATGGCTTTCCCTGACTCATTTATCTGTGGCCTCAGGCATGCCCACGGGCATCCCAGAAAGTTTGTTTTCTCCTTTCCCTCAGAGCCGGAGCTCCTGAGGCTAGAGCGTGGCTTTGGGCAGCAGTTTCAGTCCCTGTGGCCTGGGCCACTTCCTGGGTCTCCTCTGCGGTCCAGCCCCAGCCAGGAAGCTGCCGGTTCAAACCGTGTGATCTATATTTTTTCTCACTTTAGCAATTATCACACCCCAGACTGTGGCATCTTTACACTCCAAACACTGATAAATATTTATGAGGAGGAGAAAAGCTCAGACTCCCAGGGGACTGGGGGAGGGATGGGCCAGGCCCTTCTTTGCAAACAACACTCAGCCCCATCAGTGGTCCCCAGGGGGGTAAGTGGGCTGGGCAGGCGCTGGGGAGCAAGTGTGGCTGCACCACCACCTCCCTTCTCAGATGACCATCTCTCTGACATCGGTGGGCCACTCCCTGCCTTGCCCACCGGGATGCCTGCTGGGCGTTCTGCCCCCAGGGAAGGATTTGGGTGGCCTGGAGCCCTGTCAGCTGCGTGTGGGTGCTGCTCTGTCTCTGTGTATGTTTCTTTCTCCCTGTCTTCAGTTTTTTTTTTCCCCTATTGTTTATGTTCATACTGCCAGGGCAACATCCCTTTCCCCTCCTCTCTCAGCCCCAACATCTCTCATTTCTAGGCCTCTGCCTTTATCTTTCACTTTTCTTCCCTCCTGCCAACACTTACTCTGGGATATTTTGGGGTCAGGTAATCGTGAATGGGAGGGGACCCCAGGCCCCCAGCCCCAGCTGGGGAGAGGCAGGAAGCGCCGCTGGACGGCAGCATGCGCCGCAGAAGGCAGGGTGAGCGCTTTGCGGGCTCAGGGACCTCACCTCTTCCTGGCTCTGAGGCCAGTGCCCTGACGTGTGACCAGGGGCCAGCCCCTCCCTTCCCCTCAGTGTCTTAGTCAAGGGGGCAGTGGATTTTTTCACTAATTCGTCCATTTAATTAATATTTATTGCGTACTTGCTACCTGCCACACATGAACAAGTATTTATTGAACACCTTCTCGGTGCACTGCCTGGTGGGATAGATACACCAGTGCCCAAGCAGGGCGAAGATCCCTGCCCTCATGGGGCTGACAACCTAGCAGGGTAGACGGGCAAAGACTATCATAAACAAAGTATGTCATAGGTTAGAAAGCGATGAGTGCTCTGGGAAAAAGGAAGAGTGGAGAAAGGGACTGAGAATGCCAGCTATGGTCGAGTATCAAATAAGGCAGTGGGGTTGGGCAAGCAGAGCTCTGGGGGCGGGAACTGCTGGTGCAAGGGCCCTGAGGCAGGAACCGCCCTGGTGAGTTTGAGGAAGCCCAGGGAGGCAGATGTGGCTGGAGGGGAGCAGGTAGAGGGGGTGAGGACTCAAGGCATTTCCTTTGGGCAAGCTAAGAGCAAAGGAGTGACATGGTCTGATGGACATTTTGAAAGACTCCCTCTGCCTGCTGGGTGAGGAGCAAGCTGCAGGGGACTGCTGCCCTAGCCCAGGACAGCGGTAATGGCGGCTTGGGCAGGGCAGCCCTGGAGGGTGGTACCATCTGACCAGGCCTGACCTTGCCTGTTTGCCTCTCCTGGCAGAGCCTCAGGCCCCCTGTCCATGGTCCTGCCTCAGGCCAGCTGCACAGCTGACTCTGGCCTTCCCTTTCTTTTCTTTCTACAGCGTGTTCAAGAAGGCCAGCCCGAATGGGAAGGTGAGTCTGGAAGAGCTGCACCCGATCCCCTTCCCGACCCCACACTCTTGTGTCTTCTCTTGGGACGGTTAAGGACATGGGATCTCTACTGGCCACGCAGCATCCCGAGGGACGGAGGAGGCACTGCTCCCTGTCTGAGGGGGGACAGCCCTGTCATGAGGAGCCCTCAGCCCGAGAGGGGAGAGAGCCGAGCCCGGAAACTTCCTGTCCGAGGGAGGAGGCTCAACTCCCCTGGACCTTAGAGAGCCCTTGCCCTGGTGTGGGAGAGACAGCCCACTGCAGAGAGACTTGGGTGTGAGTGTGACAAACACAGCACATGAGGATTCGGTAGGTGCAGAGAGCCCGGAGACAGTCTCCCCTGGGGTAGGAAGCCCCTGGAGCCTCTTGTGCTGAAGCCCAGGGGATCACCTCGGAATCCAGGGCAGTTCCCGGTGCCTGCCACCCTTCTTTTTTTTTTTTCCCACAGGCCCCAGGCTCTATCCTGTTCTCCTCTCAGTGCAGCAAATAGTTGTCACTGACCTCATTTCGGGTCAGGTCTGGGCTGAGCCCAGTGGGGATGGGGGTGGGTGTGCTGCAATGAATACGGCACAGCCCCTGCCACTCAAGTCAGACGGGGGAGACAGACACAGAAATCGGTCATTTCAATAGAAAGAGGCAAGTGTGAAGTGAAGGGGTGCGCAGGGGCTAGGGGAGCACAGAGGAAGGATCCTGACCGAGTGGGCGGCCACATGAAACGGAGCATTCTCGGCATGAACATAAAATCGAAAGAGAACGGGTCACAGGCAGTTCAGTGTGGGAGTGCCCAGGGGCAGGTGAGGGGGAGCTGAGGCTGGGCGGGAGGCTGGACAAGGTGGCGGGGGGCTTGTGAGTGGGCTTAGGAGCTTGGATTCCCGGCTGGGTTGGCAGAGACCACCACCCGTGCGCCCACATCTGCCATCTGTGCCCCCAGCAGACATCCCCGGTCCGCCTGGTCACACTTCCCTGCAGAGCCAGGGCCTCCCCTCCCCCTTAAGAGTTCCTCTCGGCCCCGGGCTCCAGGCAGCCTCAGTGATCGATCGGAGTTGGCACTTAGAATGAAACCCATTTGTCATCCTTACCCCTGGGCACGGAGGAACTGTTAGAGAGTTTTCAGATGGGGCGCAGCATGGTTAGATGGGCGGTTGAAGAGAACCTGTCTGTGTAAGGAGGTAGAACGGCCTGGAGCGGTGAGGCCACAGCCAGGACCACCGCGCTACCCGCTGCAGGAGTTCAGGCAAGAGTGGCTGAGGGCACGGAGAGCAGGGGACGCATTTGAGAAATGGGATGGAGGTAGAGTCATCAGGATTTAGGGACGGCTGGGGGAGCGAGACACATCTAGGCTAACACTCTGGTTTTGGCTTTGAGCCCCTGGAATCCTATTTGGGGAGTTCTTTCCTGAAGTCTGGCTAATGAGTGGGGGATCAGCTCCCCGACTCCTCACTGCTTCAGAAAACGAGTCCTCGCCTAAGCGGGTCCCTCCGGACCATGCGGGGGTGATGTGCGTGGGTGGACAGAGCCCAGTGCTCAGGACACCCTGCCTTCTCCGGGCTCCGGCCTGGTCGGTGTCTCCCCCTCCCTCCCCGAGCTGCGCCCAGCGCCTGCTCAGCGCCCTTGTTTGCCGCTGCTGCTCCACGTCCTGCATCTCTCCAGGCCTCAGTGTCCTCAGCTGCAAAATGGGAACAGTAACACCTTCTTCATGCGGATTTGGGACGAACAAACGCTTTTTTGCATTTTACAAGGGCTTGCTATATTTAGTGTTCGGGCTAGAGGTTCGGAATTTGGTAAGCTGAGGACTGGGGTCAAGGAACGTCGGGGGAGCAGTTCCTAGGTTTCGTCTAAGGCAGGAGCCAGTGGTTCTGGGCCCACCGCCGCTAACGTCCCCTGTGCCTCTCCTCCCCCAGCTCACCGTGTACCTGGGGAAGCGGGACTTTGTGGACCATATCAATCTCGTGGACCCCGTGGGTGAGTCCCTGATGGTGAGGGAGGGAGGGAGGGGAGTGGGGGATGCAGGCTGAGCCTGGCCCTTCCACTCACCTGGAAGGGTGAGTGGAAGCCGCCCAGGAATCACCCTCAGGTTTACATAAGGGCCGACGCCAAGAATAGGTTGGGAATGGTTTCCTCTTCAGTCATTTACTGAGCAGCTGCTTTCCCACTCCACTGAGGACCGTGGGAGAGGAAATCGTGGGAAGGCTCGATGTTAGAAATGGGGAAGAGGTCCTTATGGGGGTGGGGATGATGGGGATGGTGACAGCAGCCACTGCCTACTGCCGGGCACCAGGCCCTCAGAGTGGCCACTGCACTTGTCCCTGTTGCACAGACGAGGAAGAACAAGGCACAGAGAGGTTAAGTGATCTGCTCTGGGTCACGGAGCTAGTAGGAAGAGGAGCCTGGGTTCAAACTCAGGTAAAGGATGGGAAGCACAGGCATGGGAAATGGGAGGGAAATCCTTCTTGGGGCTGTGAAATAGGGGCTCACCCCACCCCCCTCACCCAGGGGTCCTGCCAGAGTCTGGGGTGTGACGGAAGGCACACTCCAAGGTCTTGTTCTAGCTCAGCGTTTCTCAGGCTGGCATTGTTGAGATTTGGACCAGATAATTCCTCGTCGTGGAGGCTGCCTGTGCACTGCAGGATGTTTAGCAGCAAACCTGTCCTCTACCCGCTGGATGATGGGAGTGCCCCGCCCCTTCCCGGTTGTGACAATGAGAAATGTCTCCGAATATTGTCGGATGTCCTCTGGAGGCAAAATCACCTGGCGAAGAGCCACCACCCTTGTTGGAAAAGCCCCGGCTCATTGCCTTTTCCCATGGCTGTTCGAGGGCACGAAGTCTAGAATATAACCCCTATTTTACAAATGGGGACAGTGAGGCCCAGAGAAGTTAAATGACTTTTTAAAAGAGGGCCATAAACCAACCAAAATGAGGCCAAAGGAGGTGACAGGTTGTGAGGAACGGGGACCGGAAACTACGTGACGTCAAGTCCAGGTGAAGAAACTGGGGTATGCTGCTTGGGGATAAAAATCACAGAGAATATGGCCTCTCCCGTCATCCCAGGGCCCGTCCTGGGGCCAGGAGGGCAAGAGTGATCTGTGTGGTTCCAAAGCCCAGACGCCAGCAGACCCCAGCGGCAGGTGTCAGTTCCCTAGGAGGGAGAATCTGCAGAGTTGGGGCAGGAGAACTGGAGAGTCCTGGGGGTCTCCAGGCTGGAGGGCTGTGACAAGGCCCCCCTGGAGAGGCCTTCCCTGCCCAGGCCCCGCCCAGGCCCCACCCACTCTGGGGCACAGGGTCTGATCACTTCCTGGCCTGGAGCAGGAAGGCTGGGGCCAGGGACAACGGGACCCCACTTTTCCTCCCTGGTTCTGCCTGTGCCCTGCTGTTTGCATCTTCTCCCTGACCGGGCCCCTCAGAGGCGATGAGCAAGCATCCCAAGTGTTCACCCATGGCCTGCTTCAAGTTGCAGTTTCCAGTGGGTTCCCCAAGGCCACACCCATTGTCAGGGACAGCAGCAGAGGTGGCACAGAGCCTGGGAAAGGGTGAGAGCTGGGCAGCAAGTGTTCACAGAGCACTACTTGGTGCCAGGCCCTGTGCTGGGCACTGGGGGTCCCAGAGAGCTTTGGGGCATTGTCCAGAGCTGATTGAATGACCTGCAGCAAGAAATGCTTTTTCCATTCCATGTCATCACACTCTAACTTTATCTGATTATGTTTCTATGTTTAAATATAGAGGTTAAATATAGATCTATCTATGTTTAAATATAGAGGTTAAATATAGATCTGTCTATGTTTAAATGTAGAGGTTAAATACAGATCCATCTATGTTTCTATATTTCCCATAGTTCCCTCTCAAACCCCAGGGCATCCAAGCTCCCTGATTTGGCAGATGGGACATTTAAGACCAGGCCCGGCTTCCTTTTTCTTGCACTCTTCCTCTCCCAGCCTCCAGAATCTGTTCTCCCAAGCTCCAGAGCCATGCTGTCCTCACTGCCCGCCTTGCCCTTCCCCTCAATCATCTAATTAATTG
>PVIY010019852.1:0-45097 GCA_004026745.1 Myrmecophaga tridactyla
TAGGGGGAACAAATGTTAAAATAAATTTAGTTTGAAATGCTAGTGATAAATGAAAGCAAGGGGTAAGGGGTATGGTATGTATAATCTTTTTTTCTCTATTATCGTTTTATTTCTTTTTCTGATGTCTTTTTATTTCTTTTTCTAAATCGAGGCAAATGTTCTAAGAAATGATGAATATGCAACTATGTGATAATATTAAGAATTACTGATTGTATATGTAGAATGGAATGATATCTTAATGTTCTTTTGTTAAGTATTTTAATTAATAAAAAAAGTTTATAAAATATATATATATATATATTTGTTTGGTCTCACTGTGGGACACACAGCACCAGAATTTCTGAGGCCTGAGCCCAAGCCTACAAATATTGGAAAAGCAATTTTCTTGCAAACTGTTTAGATTCACTGTTGTTATTGGTAAAGGAGACGTTTCTTTTACTTTCTCTGTTGTTGTTTGAAAAAAAAAGAATGTATGTGCTTTATTGCTGGAATGAAAAATTGGGGGCAGTTATTGTATATACTTGGTCATTGAGTACCTGTAACATGCCGGGCATTGTGGTAGATTTTAGAGATCCCAAGATTCAAAATATATGGCTCCTTTCATCTAAGAGTTTTTATTTAGAAGAGCTTATAGTTAGTGAGTATAGCCCAATTCCCTTGATTCCCTTGTTGCTAAATTCATGTCAACACTTGGTATTATTATACTTAAAACAAAAAGAAATCTGTGAATTACATTTCAGTATGCTGTTGATTCATTCAATAAATATTTTTTTGTGATACTCATCTATATACTAGGTATTCTGCTAGGTACTGGAATAAGAGCATGATCTCTCTCCTTAAGGAACTTAAAAAATTTCAAGACCCAAGGGTGGTGCCATTTCCAGTGTGTTGTATTTAACTATATTCTGCATACCAGCAGATTATGAATAATACCAAAAAAAGGATGTCAAAATTGCCACATCATCTGCAGAAAGGACAAAGAAAAGAGAGAGGGAAAAGAATCGAACCTCTTTCAATTAAGGTCTACCATGAAGAGGATAAACAAGTCCTTGTGGCTGACAAGATTAAATTATCCCTTCTCAGAATTGGTGTTATGTCTACTCTAACAATGTTCTCTATTCAGCAGAAGTGTCTAGGACATTATTTAAATAGTATCTAGTTTATATTTATTTTTAAAAGGAAGGTATTCAGAACCTCAGTAGAGTAAGTTTGAGTGTTATTGTCTTTTATAAGAATTTAACAGATATTTTAGTCTATTACTAATAAGTCAGTGAAATAAGTCACAATCAAAATACCATGAGTGAAAAAGAATGCACTTCCACCCTTAGAATATTATTAACTTTAAGGGAATAAAACTAACAAATTATGGATATGAAGAGGATTTTGCACCAGAATGATATTATGTTCTGCTATGTAAACTTCAGTCTTAAAGCTGCCATTTTTGTGGCTGTCAAATAACCATTGAGCAGTGGCAATCTAATACTTTCATTTCTCCTTCTCCTTGAGGTGTTAGAAGCATGAACAGTACTGACATTCAGTGGTCAGCCATCCTGAGCTGGGGATATGCTGATAACATTTTAAGATTGAAGAGTAAACAGAGCGAGCCTCCAATAAACTTTATACAAAGTTCACAACAATATCAGGTAAACTTTTTAATAAAATATTTTATAATAGTCAAATATAATGCTTTGAAAAGGATCAGACTGATAGCAGCTAGTTTTTAATATCCTACAATTAGTCTGGTCCAAGATGATGATTCTGGACATATGACTCCCTTTACAATGGTTACAGACTTCCTAACTGCCGCTGTTCTGACTGTGCCTTTAAAATTTGCTTTCCACCTGTTGTTTCAAGAGAGTATCATTTTCATTATCTCTTACTCAGGTCACCTAATGACCTAGTGTTTGAACAAAATAATGGGCCAGTGTTTGAACAAAGTCTGTTGTTTTGTCTTCTGGGTTCACTTACCTTTTGTCACTGTGTCATTTTCTGTAACCATAGCTCCATCTTTACACCTGCCTTTTCCCAAATCAGATTTTCAGGTATCCTGACATAATGGAAAGAACATTGGGCCTAAATCCTGTGATCTGGATTAATGTCCTGGCTTGGTTATTTACTGTGTAGCCTTGAGCAACTAGTTTAATCTTTTCAAACCTGAGTTTCTTTCCTTGTCTTTAAAACTGAGATAATAGTACTTACACTACTCTCTCACAAGATGGTTGTAAAAATGTTTCCAGTGTTTGAAAATATTTTGTAAACTATAAAGCACCATATAAATATATTTATGCCACAGCTTTTCCGGGTTCTAAATTGTATGCGAATCCTTCCCTTGACTATCTTGACATTGGAAAAAACTTTTTAACATTTCCTGATTTCCATTACTTGCATTGCACCTCCTGCCTATTCATGTGTCCTAAAATCTATTCCCATTTCCTGAGCCTTTTAGAAATGGAGGAAGCTACTTTGGGGGGAAACTTTGGCAGTGGAAAGAAAAAGGGAGGGCAATGATCTATTCACTCAACCTCCAATGTTCCTGAAAAAAGATCATTTCCATTTATTATGACTCCAAAAAACACTGTTTTATTTTGCAATTTCAAATCACTTTACCAGCAGACTACAGACATAAGAATAAAAAAATAGTGAAAAATAACCTCATTAGGAATTTTAATCCAAATATAAACACTGCAAAATTATTTGTATCATGTAAAGTTTGGTACACAAACATCATAAAAGATAAAAAATACTGTCACAAATCTTTTAGCAAAGTATGGGTTTTCCAGATTCTTATAGCAAAATACTGCATGATAAAATATACTTCCTATCAAATAGCTAATGTATATACCACATTTCAATTTTATCCTTAGAAACTTTCTCTTCACTCATTAGTTGTTGAGTGTGAGAAAATTCACCTAGGATATCCTCATAAGAAGACTGATAGTCTAACATTCCACTTGTGTGATCAGTTTCATCATTGCCATAAAAATCTAAAGTCCTGCTCTGTCTTTGCATTCATCTTCTGATTGGTCTCATAATTGTGAAACATCTTCCTCTGCCAGTTTTCTTCTCTTTGCTATTATTGGTAGAAAATGAAAAACTGAATTCTCAGCTGTGTTCAGTGAAAGATAAAAGCAGGCTCAGAAGTGGTGTCTCCAGTTTTATTTTATACTTTCTTGAAAGAAGATGAAATAATTCCTAGGATGATGAAATACTAAAATGTTTCAAGATATATTAAAAATAAGATCATTTCAATCCTATAACATAACTTAGGGTTTATAAAAGGATTCAATGGATTCATATGGTAATAACAGGAGAAAATTATTTCTATTCTTTCTGTCTCTCTCTATATCTAAAGATAAGTACATTTGCTCTTTGTTGGAAGAGCTCTAAGAATAAAAATTATGAATTATCGATCTTTACAAGTGGTGGGAACAGCTCCAAAAAGAAACTCAAAACCTAAAATTGGATCCATTGGACCCTGGTGATTTACCAAGAGTTAAGAACAACCAGGATCAGAGAATGTCATCTTGTAAGGTAGCAGAGACTTGAACACTGTTCTGGTTTGCTAGCTGCCAGAATGCAGTATACCAGAAACAGAATGGCTTTTAAAAAGGGGAATTTAATAAGTTGCTGGTTTACAGTCATAAGGTTGAAAAAATGTCTCAATTAAAACAAGTCTATAGAAATGTCCAATCTAAGGCATCCAGGGAAAGACACCTTAATTCAAGAAGGCCAGTGAAGTTCAGGGTTTCTCTCTCAAGTGGAAGGGCACATGGTGAAAACACAGAGTTTCTCTCTCATCTGGAAAGATACATGGCGAACACGGTCAGGGTTCCTCTCTCATCTGGAAGGGCACATGGCAAACACAGCGTCATCTGCTAGGTTCTTCTCCTGGCTTCCTGTTTCATGAAGCTCCCCGGGAGGTATTTTCTTTCTTCATCTCCAAAGGTTGCTGGCTGGTGGACTCTGCTTCTCATGGCTATGTCATTCTCCTCTGCTCTCTCTGAATCACTTTTCTCCAAAATGTTTCCTCTTTTATAGGACTTCAGAAACTACTCAAAACCCTCCCGAATGGGTAGAGACATGTCATCACATAATCCAGCTTAACAACCACTCATGATTAAATCACATCTCCAGGGAGATGATCTGATTACAGTTTCAAACATACAGTATTGAATAGGGATTATTCTGCCTTTATGAAATGGGATTTAGTTTAAAACATGGCTTTTCCAGGGGACATACATCCTTTCAAAGCAGCACAAACACATTTGCAGGTCCAGTGGAAGATGCCAGTAAAAGACAATTTAAAACTGAGAGAGAGAGGACAGTGTTCTTGGGAGTGGGACAGAGCCTCAGAAGCGAAGAGATACTTCCTCTTGTAAATGAGGAGCATATATTTTGCAATGCAAAGGAAGGAAGAAGTCCATGGCTGATGGCCCCCAACTTTTTAGTGAAGTGTGAGGGTATTACCAGCTGGAGGGAGGTAAGCTGGATGGTGGGCCCAAGGGCACCAGAGCCATTGGAGAACAGCTGCTGTAGGGAATGGCCCAGTGAGTCAGCCAGTGCCCAAGGGAGCCAGGCTGCGTGGCCAACTGCTCTGAACTTGAATTGTGCCATGCTTTTTTCTGTGCCCTTGGTTAGGACTGAAGGATTTTTTTACCAAAGGAATAATTTTTCTTTCCTTCTTCTCGTTCTTAACAATCTTTAGAACTTTTATAAAGAAGCAGTTGCTCTATTTATATATACCCTCTCTCCCCACCCAAAAAAGGAGAAACAAAAAAGAAATAAAAAGCAGGTAAATGTGTAAAATGCACACACACAGAGACACACACGCAATACCTTGGATCTAGTTAATCCTGGATTATTATTTTAAATTTCTGAGAAAAAATGGCCACAAGTATAATATATACAGAAAAGTGTAAAATCATGGATTGTACATTATAATACATTTTAATTTTGAAACTGCTTTTAGACATCTGGCTTAAAGTTACAGAATATTTATTTATACCTGGCACCATTCTAATCATTTCAATTAAAATGTTTCCCTTAAATTTTGTGATGATACTTTTTTAAAAATAGTTGTCAGAAAAATAGAAGAATTTCTTACACTTTAAAAATGCAATACTCTTTGATTTGTCCTTTTTCAAAGGTGACTAGTTGTGCTTGGGTATCTGACAGTTGCCAGCTGTTTACTGGGAGCAAATGTGGTGTCATCACAGCCTATACAAACAGATTTACAAGCAGCACGGTAGGTTCTGGACTCACTTCATGGGTAATTTGGATTTCCATGTCAGTAATGGGAAGAAAACCTTTATAAAATATAATTTGTTTTGTATAAGAATAATTTTTAAATAAGTATTTTGTGCATTAGTGATTCCTTTTGCATTAGCTCTTACAATATGAAAGGTCACATATGCAGCACTCAAGTTTTAGGTTTATAAGCATCATAAAAAAACTTTTAAAATAAATATAAAAGTCTTGTTTTTTGGTTTCAGAGACAGTATTTTGAATTATGATCTGTTATGTTCTTAGACTTTTTGTTACATTTTGATGCTTCTCTGGATTCTTCAGTATTGACTTGAATGCCTAGAACTGAACCACGAGATTCTGTCAATTCTAGAACACTTTAATGTTCAACATTGCCATACTCTGGATGAATTAAATGACAGCAAAACCCAAGTAACCCCTGTCTTGATTTCTACCACCTACTGGAAGAATTTTTGTTGTTTTATTTTAGCCATTCACTGAACTTCCAAGATTTGGAAGTTAAATCATAAAGCCTGTAGTAAAGTGAGGAAGACATTATGTAACGTCTTTTCATTTACTATCTTTTCTTTTTTGAATCAACTGTTCAACTGGTGCAGTTGAAGATAAGTGACAAGTTTAGGGTAGTAACTCAGTAATTACTATTCTAATCTAGAACTTTTTCTGAGCTTTTTTTTCCATTATAATTTTTCTATTATGTTTATTATATATATTTTACTGGGTGAAACCTGCATTCCTAGAATAGGGTAACCCCAAGATCCTCCCTTTTCTATCCATTGCCTTTTAAACCTTGTTGAGGTTCTTTGTCATAGTAACTCACCTATTAATGTGGCCATAATATTGTTTCCGTCTCATAGCATAACTGGCAGGAAGGAAGCATGCACAAATTTTTGCAGGATAGTGAAGTGTGTGTTCTAAGAAAGGTTCATACAGAGGTTAGAGGAACTCAGAAGAGGGAACAACCAGATATCAGGGAGCCTGACAAATGATATTTGAGCTGGATCTTAAAGGATTATTTTATGAATTTACTAAGTGGAACAAAGAGGAAAGAACATTTCAGGCAGAGGGAACAGCTTATACAACAGCAAGGAATCACAGGCATGGTATGTTTGGGGATGGCAAATACTTTATATGACTAGAGTCTAGCATGTAGGGGAAGAACAGCCAAAACAGGTTAGGAGATGTAGACTGATCTAATAGCAAGGTTCTCATACTACCATAAAAGGAATGCTAAGGCATCCAAGCAGAGAAGTGTTCTAACTTTTGTAATATATTCTTTCTTCCCCTTCTTATTCACGAAGGCGTAAAATGTATGCTAATTTCAGAACATGTCTGATATTCACTGCTGCCATCCCCTTTAATCTGAGCTCGTCCTTCTGTTTCCTTTTTCCTTCAAATAGGTCCTAATCACTGCTGCAGGGCAGTTGTCAACTTCTGTGCCCAGGTCATTGTACATCATGACATGGACACCTTCTTACAACTGCCTTCATCTTTTGCTTTTATGTCCTCTTGCTTTTCCTAACACTTTGAACAGTATTCTTAGTTTTCCTGTTCTGATCTCCCTATAATTAAAATTTTAATTGTGTACTAACACAGTGTGCAGGACAAGTTAAAAAAAAAATTAAGATGTCAGTATAGGAGTAATTGTGCACAGAATAGCTTTGAATATACCAGATCCAGAGTGTAGCTATTGTGATTTGAATATAGTGAGACATAGGTTTCTTTTAGTTTTGAAGTCATGGTAGGCTTGTAAAGGCATCTGTTGCTTACCTTTTCTCAGATATATATTTCCCTGAAAGCAGACTTTATAGCTGACTTATAAAAGTTTTCTTTTTCTTCTAAGTATTTGGTAATCAAGTCATAAGATTAACAGTTACTATTTAATCAGGGTCAGAAAAGAACCATCACTGTGTGGTTTTATCATTGTTTGATTTGAGAGGTTACTTGGGTTTATATAGATGTTATTGTTGGTACTTATTGTTGGTCAATGGTACTTCTTCTCAGGGACCATCTCACTGTTTTGGTATCCCTAAAGCCAAACTAAAGTTGGGGCCAGCAGAAAAATCCCTTGTCCACTTATTTCTTTTCTACAGCTTTCCCAATCCACTGATTGCCATGGTTTTTAAGTTTTCATATTTTCCTTTGAGTTGACTTTAAGACAGACAGTAGTTCCCAAAAGTACCATATTGAATGTGGCCAAAATAATTATTTGAAAATATGTTCTAGAGGCATGTATGTAATATCTTTCTTAGCTAGTAAAGCATACCTAATTTTGATCTAGATCTAGGGTATCTGTTGAACTTCCAAAGTGAAGTGTTCTTATACACATTCCAGGTAATAATGAATGAGTTGACTTGTTACATGGGATTCTTATTTATAAGCCATTTAAATGTTAGAGGATAATGTCTTCTGAAAGTGATAATTGATTACTCTTCAGTCATTCTTTCACTAATTAGTACTGCTACATTATCTTCATGTAGGTGAATGCCAGTATTTCTATTCTCTAAATTGATGGTGATAGAAGAATAAACAAGAGATTATTCAGAGTTGTATCAGGCTATTCAAGAACAATTTTAAAAAGAAGGAGGACAGCACAAGATTCTTGTTCTATACCCTGGAAATTATTTTCTGAACCATTAACGAATCATATTACTGACAGTAACCCTTGTAGTCATTTTAAAGTATAGAATGTACAAAATTATCAACAACCACTAAAGGGGCCATATGTTGTATTTACCCCATAAATAATCGCAGTCAGAGTAAATGTGGAGAACAGGTCAATAAATCTGTAGTCTTATGTTCCATCTAACATATTTCTTTGGAAAAAAAACATTTTTTATTGTTAAATATAACAAACATACAAAGTAAAGAAAATAAAGCAATGATTTTCAAAATACACTGCAACAAGTAGATACAGAACAGAGTTTGTTATGGGTTACCATTCCAATATTTCAGATTTTTCCTTCTAGCTGTTCCAAAACACTGGAGGCTAGAAGAAATTTTTTTTTCTTTTTTATGAAAAAATAGCATATATACAAAAAAAGCAATAAATTTCAAAGCACAGCGCAACAATTAGTTATAGAACAGATTCAGAGTTTGGTATGGGTTACAGTTCCACAGTTTTAGGGTTTATTTCTAGCTGCTCTAAGATACTGGAGACTAAAAGAAATATCAATATAATGATTCAGCAGTCATACTCATTTGTTAAACTCTATCTTCTCTGTATAACTCCACCATCACCTTTGATCTTTCTGTTCCTCTCTTTAGGGGTATTTGGGCTATGCCCATTCTAACTTTTTCATGTTGGAAGGGGCTATCAAAAATAAGGGATAAGGGGATGGCACTAGTTGATGTTCTGGAAAGGCTGGCACCTCTGCATTTCAGGACTTATCTGGTCTAGGGACCCATTCTAGAGGTTGTAGGTTTCTGGAAAGTTACCCTAGTGCGTGGGACCTTTGTAGGATCTTATATAATGCCATAGGTGTTCTTTAGGATTGGTTGGAATGGTTTTGGTTGGGCTTTGGCAAGTTATGGTAGGTAGCAATGTCTAACTGAATCTTGCATTAAGAGTGACCTCCAGAGTAGCCTCTAGAATCTATTTGAACTCTCTCAGCCACTGATACCTTATTTGTTCCACTTCTTTCCCCCTTTTGTTCAGGTCCATCTAACATATTCTTTACAAAAATAAATGGGAATGTTAGTGGTCAGTAGGACAAAAGCTTAAAACTTACAGGAAAATCTTTGCCTTAGAAGTACAGACTTGTAACTTATCAAGTAGGACACTGACCTCATTTTAGTTTTGACATTGAGGCATTGATGCTTATAATCAATGAATTAGAGGCATTTACTTTCTTCAAAAATTGGACACTAAAGAACGGCAAAGTAGATGTGAAAAAAATCAAATAGAACTTCTAGAAATAAAAAAATAAAAACAATAGCTGATATTTATTGAATGCTTACTTTGTTTCAGGCATTATTCTAAGCTTTTTCCATACTTAAATATGTAATTCATATTTCATATAAGTTTTATTACCCCTTTTTCAGGTGAGAATAGTGAAACAAAGAGGGAACGAAGTAACTTGCGCAAGGTCGCATGGCTGTTTCGTGATAATAGCCTAAGGTTAAATAGCAGGTTACAGAACTAATGAGCTGGAAGCCAGACCTGAAAAAAAAGAAATCATATAGACCATAACAGAGAAAGACAAAGAGATAGAAAAGATGAAAGAAGAAGGGGCATGGAAGATAGAATGAGCAGTTCTGTACTAATAGTTATAAAAAGACAGACAGAATAGAAGAAAGGCAGAATTTGAAGAGATAATGACTAAGAATTTTCCAGAATTAAAACATGAATTTTGGATTAACAGACCACAATGATTCCCTGGCAGGATAAAGAGAAATGAGTCAAACCTCTTTTCTCCAGATGTCCCCATGACGATTGCCCCAGTTCAGACCTTCACCCTTTACTGCCTGGATAACTGCATTGGCTTTCTAACTGGCAACCTTTTCTCCAGTCACACGCCCCTTGAAGTGTTTTTCCTTACAGGCTGTAAAACTGTCTTCCTGAAATGCTGATTGGATCAAATTACTCTCCAGATTAAAAAAAAAATTTTAATGATCCTTCATTAGGGGAATAAAATGTAGATAGCTAGGCATCACACACCATGCCTCTTATGATCTAACAATTGTCTGCCTCACCACCCTCATTTCTTCCTTCTACCTACTTCCCTTCCAGGTATATCTGCCTGCCACTTTTTCTCATGTCTCCTTTCCTTTACACATACTACTTCTTAGTCTAGAATGCCCTTTGTCAACCTTTTTTCTTTGCGTGAATAAATTCTGCTAGTTCTTCAAACCTTAGTTCATATGCCTTCTCCACAGGAAATCCTCCTTTTATTCTCTCTCCCCAGTCTAATGAAGTGACCTATCGGTAGGTCCTGAGGAACTCTGTGTAGATCCTCTCCTGGAAAGAAAGGACTGTTTCTTTTATCTCTGTATACCCAACTGATATTTCAGTGTCAGGCACTTAGTAGTAATGAATGAATAAATGAATGAATGAATTGCACCTTGGGTTATTTTTTTCTATTACATGCAAATCATTCTTTTGACCTTATTAAAAATCTTTATTGGGGGTGCAAGGGTAGTTCAGTGGTAGAATTCTCGCCTGCCATGTGGGAGACCCAGGTTTGATTCCCAGCCCATGTACTTCCCAAACAAACAAAGAAACAACAACAAAAAAAAACAAACAAAAAATTCCACAAATGGCTGAATGGATACTCACATGGAAATGGATACTCACATGGAAAAAGAATGAAATTTGACCCTGCCAGATAGCATACAAAAACCAAAAAAAAGACTCTATGACCATGGCCAACAAAGAGATTCTGGGAAGAAATTTCCTATTTCTTAAAAAAGTCATTTAAAATACCCTCCTCTTAAACAACTAAGACTAGATTTTTTTTTTTTTAATGTCTTAAAAGTATCAAAAAGTTGACAAGCTAGTAAGGAGGCCAGAGAGGTAAATAATCAGAGGCTGCTTTAGCCCTGAGGGCATTTGTCAGTCTTGGAACTCTGACACTGTCCTTGGCCAGCTTCTTGTGGAAGGAATAGAAAATAACACTGAGGGACCAAGTATGCTGGGGAGTTCCACAGGAGATTCTCCTTCACAAAAACTGGGTCCCTGAAGGACTGCACCCTGTAATGAGTGTGAATCAGATGAGGACCAGGCCTTGCATGGAATTACCACCTGTTTTGGAATTACCTGAGTTGTCCAGGATCCTCAAGACAGGGCTTTGTTTTAAGGTGGGCCTAGACTTGACTGGTAGTACCAATCTTTCCTACCCCTTGGTACCCATTTGGTTTAGGGTTGCACACATTGCAGTGTGATCTGCCCTTGGGAGGACAAATCCCTTTGAAGACATTCATGTAGCCCTGGAAAGGACTTGGGACCTTTTGGTTGGGTCAGGGGACCCAAGTCCAGGACATTGGCCCATGTTAAAAGCCGATCTGGTCACTATGATTGAGTTCAGTTGAAAATCAAATGCCCTATCTAAGGAGGCAACTGCTGTATACATATTCCAAGGAATAATGTACCTGCTATTCCTTGGATTTTGATTCTTTGAGTAGAAAAATATGTATTTTTATATGAATAAAACATTGTCTAGAAACTCTATAGCAATTATTGTAGATGAGCCATAGCTAATGTATCAACACAATTGCTGAACAAACATAATTTTGGTGAACAAAACAGCAAGATGCAGAAGATACAGTAAAGAATGACAGCATATATATAAAGTTTAAAAGCATGAAAAACATTAATATATGTGTTTATAGTACAGCAATATATTATAGGAGTATAAAACTTGCATGGGAAACATATATATATATATACATAATTCAGGATAATGATAACCTCTAAGGATGGAAGGGAAATAGGATTCGGAGCAAGACATAAACTGTATGTGTAACATTTGAGTTTTCTTTATTGAAAAACCTAATTATGCAAAATAACTGGGTTGTCAGTAAAGGTGTTTACTATTTTTTCTACTTTTCTATATTGTTTTAAGTGGAAGTATATACAATAATAAACAGTTAGCATTGTGAAGAAAAAAGAATCAAACCCTGGATGGACATCTGGCATCTGTGAGGCAGTGTGGACCTCAGACCATTGGTTTGCAACCTTTATTTGGAAAATAAATCTGCAACTGCTGACTAGTAATGATGGTGTTAGTTCATGTCATCACTGGTACCATCCTGAATTGGTATAGCTCCTTTGAAAAGAACAGTCAAGAACTATAAAATTTTTAATATTCACTGAACCAATAATAAGATTCTAGACATTTATCCTAAAGAAATAATTCAGAGAAGTAACAAAACTTTTCTACATGAAGTACTTAATTATGGCATTTTCTACAATTTTGAAAAAAAAAATGGAAACAATTTAAAATATTATCAATAAAGGATGCTCAAGTGAAGTATGGTATACTAACTGTAGAATATTATAACACCATTAAAGGTAATTTTGAAGACAGTGTAGAAGATGGAACATGTTTGTGGGAAAATGTGTATGGCAGAATTACTACTATAAAAATGCATGTGACGCGGTGCCATGGTGGCTTAACAGGCAGAATTCTCACCTGCCATGCTAGAGACCCAAGTTTGATTCCCTGAGCCTGCCCATGCCAAAAAAGAAAAAATGCATGTGTATTTGGAGAAAGACTGGACAAGAATAGACAAAAATGAAAAACATTTTAGTTGAAGTTGTGGGCAGTTTAAAAATTTAAGAGTTTTACTTTAAAAAAAATTGAACAAAGTGGATTGAAAAATATGTTTGAGAAGAATGTTTGAATCACTGCTTGTTTTTCAGATACTGTAGTCTCTAGGATACTTTTTGTCATAGTTTTTATCTTATATATTATTTAATTTTTTTCTAATTTCAGCCATCAGAGATAGAAATGGAGTCTCAGATACATCTCTATGGACATACAGAAGAGATAACCAGTTTATTTGTCTGCAAACCATACAGTATAATGATAAGTGTGAGCAGAGATGGAACCTGCATCATATGGGATTTAAATAGGTATAGAAGAAGCATAACTTTTTTTAATGTTTCAGTTTCTACTCTCTGAAATAGAAGCATGAGAATAAGATCTTTATATTTTAATAAACTTAAGTATGAAACACAAACTTTACCTTTATAATCCTTTTGAAGTGAAAAGATCAATTAGGAAAACATATATGCTGTATGAATAATAGGTACATATACTGAGGAAAAGAATTATACAACTAAGAGAATATGGTTATGCTTAATGATCATATACAAATTCATGTCTTTTGCCTTTCAGGTTGTGCTATGTACAAAGTCTGGCAGGACACAAAAGCCCTGTCACAGCTGTTTCTGCCAGTGAAACAACAGGTGATATTGCTACTGTGTGTGATTCAGGTGAGTATTGCCCTAAAAACCAAATCATAGGGTCGTTGCTTTCACAGTACCTTCAGCCAACAAGTTACATTATAGATTGTGTTTTCTAAGGCCCTATCAGATTTAAATACTTTGATAATAGCATGTATGTGTATTAAAATATAGTAAGGTTCAAGATTGAGTTCACCAATTTAGGCATCAACTTACATGCAAAAGTTCATATTGTCATAATTTAACCCTTTTCCTGACGTATGTAAAATTGCACTTGAGCACACATAAGTTAAGAAAATTGTTAATTACCTTAATTTCCTTGGTTTTTGTTTTTCTAGTCTTTTTTCTCCTGCTTTTTAACTATTAACTTTGTTACCTTCATCATGACTAATTGAAAAATAGCTGCAGATGACCAGTTTTGAAAAGATGTCTTCCTATTCATTTGTGAGAGGACAATAATATAAAATAATAATTGGCAGTTTAGTTTGCTGTAAAAATTAAATGATAAAATTTATCTCCTAAACAAAGATTTTGGTTTTACTTTGTGCTTTTTCAACATACATGTTTAAAAACATGCATCCAGAAAGAAACAGTTGGAAAATTCATGAATATTCTGTTTGCATTTCTATTGTTAAGGATCATGAAATTGAAATGATCCTTTGAAAAATTGTTCACTTCTTACCCTCCATTCAGTATAGAAAGTCTTTGATAGACTCCTATCCTTTGATGTATCTTGGGTTTTTTTTTTAATTTTTGCTTTTGATTAAAAAAATAAGTTTACTTATTCTTGTATTCAAGAAAAGTGATGCCTTAAGTCGTGATTAAAGATTTCAGATGTGATGTATTTGCCAATAACCCAGACATAAAATAATGTCATGAAAACATATTTATTTCCTAATGACCATAACTAAGAGAAAAGACCTTATTTAAACAATTGCTTTTGATAATAGAAATATAAGCAGATGATTGATGAGTTTGGTAATTGTTCTTCCTTGATTTGTACATTAGCAGCTTTTAGTGTGTCACTTGCAGAAGTACACTGGGAGAATAATATAACGATCATTTGCATAGGGTTCTCTACTTTCTTGTTTTGGCAACATTTGGAAGTTAGGACTGATCCTGAGGGAGCTGAATTTTATAAAGTTAATTACTTTCCTGCTGTCAGTAGTGATTTATAACCTATGATATTATATCAGTTAGTCACAGGGGAACAAGAAACAAAATTACTTCTGCTGCAATTGCTAACTCACTAGTAGAGTACTCAGGTGTCCCTAGGTAGTACCCAGTTTAATAGAGTAATGGGTAGAACTTTTATTCCAATTGGAATGAAAAGGCCTTCTCAACTCTTTTAAGGTCTCTTGGCACATATATAAAAAAGAAGTCATAAAGAACCTTTGGCATACAGAGAACATAATAAAAGTAAGCATTTTTTAAAAGAGAAGCCAAACATGTTTAGAGACCTGGGCTAGAGTTCATCTTCCTATTCCTATACCCCAAGAAGGGGAGAAAATGAGTAGATTTAGTCTACTAAAACTCTTAACCCTTTAAATGGGTGCCATCCAAGTAACCTTAAAATCAAAACTGATTTTTTTTCAAAAAAATTGTATTAGTTGCTGAGTTACATTGACAAATTATTCCTCCTAATCATAATTCCCTAGTACATATTATGGGATGTAGTTTTTATAGTGAAAAGATGTGAAATTTATTAAACCTTGAAACTGCTATAATAAATGGTTTTTATTGTGTTTTGTTTTGTTTTCTTTTAACTGTTCTACCACTGGATCAAAATATATACCTTTGAACTAGGGTGAGACATCCATAGCCTCGTCTTGTGTTACCAATGACATTATGAAGTATTATGTATTCCAAGATTCTAAGATTCAAGGCAGGGAGCAGTCATCCAATTTATTTAATTTCCATGAGAATATATAGGGAAAATAGAGCTTTTATTTATTTTTTTTTTGAGAAATGTCCAACTTTCTGACTTTTAGTTGATATATTAAATTTTAACATGAAAACAATCTGATATTGGGTAAGGGTCTCTGTTTTGGATATTTGCAGTCTTAGGCAGATGAATAATTACTTGGTTTTGTTGTAGCCCAAGTTGCTGGGTTATCTGCTAGGATAGTTCTTTGACTCTTAAGTTCCATACCATTCAGAGTGTACAGGACTACTTTGCATTATTTTGAAGGTTTAATCCATGCAGTACCTATGGGTTACAGGACCAACTCCTACATCAATATCTTTTATGCATATGTATTCAGTGGCTTTAACAAGCCTTCTAATCTTACTAATACTCATCTGGTTAATTTATCTTTTTTAAAAAATAATTTTCTCAGTTATTAAATTCAAAAAGGGGGACTTTTTTAAATTTAATTTGAATTTAAAAAATCGAAAAGATGAGTCCATTGTCTAAAATTATATTTCTCCTGCATCTTGATGCTTTAGTTAGATAACATCTCCTAATAAATATTCTGCACATTGAGCATTTTGTTCTATAGTGTTTGATGGTCTTTAGCATATCTTTAAATACAGAAATATTTCTAATTTTTTTGTTAAAAATATGAAATATTTTCATTGTCTTAATAAAAGGGAGACATTCTCTATGTTTTTGGTAGTTCTTATGAAAAGATAAAATTAAATTTGGTGAAACTGTGTCATCCAAACTTTTTCTTTATCAGCATGAGAATATTTTTCCAAAAAAAAAGCTGGGCACATCATCATAAGGCCCCAAACCACACCAAATAGCATGGCAAGTAAAATTGTCTCCTCTACCTGCTGCAAACTACAAAAAGTCTGGCTACTATAAAGTCTTTCAAAAGACAGAGAAAAATTAGCTTAATAAAATTTGGTCTTAGATAGTTTGAAGAATTCCTTCTTTCTTTTTAAGAATTTGTTTGTTTGTTTGTTTGTTTGTTTGGGCATGGGCAGGCACCATGAATCAAACCCGTGTCTCCGGCATGGCAGGCGAGAACGCTGTCTGCTGAGCCACTGTGGCCCGCCCAAGAATTAGTTTTTAACAGCTAATTTTCTACTAGAACTTTTTATTTATTTTTCTTCAAAAGTCACTTAGTCACTTCTTACAGATGGTTTCATGGAATATTTTTCTGCTTTCTGTGAAGATTGTTTAGCTTTCCAGGTGTCTATATAGTTCATATTTAGCAGTTCATATGCTGGAATACTGTAATTATACAAAGATTGATGATTAATTACATTGTTGCTTTGCATTGTAGATGACTTTTAATATTTTTATATTTTCACTAGTCATTATTTCTAGATCAATATGCAAAAATCAGTATGACATAAAGTAGAAATTTCGCTTATACAGCCTTGAGTCATGGATTGCCTATAAAATTCATCACTAAAGCAAAAGCACTTGGTCCATAGGGATGTGAGTAGGTCTGGGATGCCCCCACTCTTGCGACCTGAGGGATGATTTTGTGTTTCAGCTGGTGGTGGCAGTGATCTCAGACTCTGGACAGTGAATGGTGACCTAGTTGGCCATGTCCACTGCAGGGAGATCATTTGTTCCGTTTCTTTCTCTAACCAACCTGAGGGAATATCTATCAATGTGATTGCTGGGGGATTAGAAAACGGAATTGTAAGGTAAGAGGAATTTTTATTCTCTTTGCTTGCTTTCATTCTTAAGGACACGGCAGCTGCAGAAATTAGTTTTTAATATGTAGGCATTTTAACATTTAATATTTAGAGATTTAAAATCACTTTCAGATATAGACTGTTCAGTTCCTTTTTCTTCTATGTAATATAGATCGCTTTAGTATAATTTTGAAATTTTATGTAGTTTGTTAACTATAAAAGAGTAACCATACAGAAGTATATGAAGTTAAATGTTCCCTTGCTCCCACACCCACCCCTACCAACTTCCCGGAAGTAATTACTGTTGCTTATTTATTGTGTTTCCTTCCAGATGATTTTTAACAAATTAATATGTAGGGGGGATGTAGTAAGGGTAATTTTAGTTTGTCTAATTAGATAATGACTTTTTTTTTTGCTCTAGGTTATGGAGCACATGGGATTTAAAGCCTGTGAGGGAAATTACATTTCCTAAATCAAATAAACCTATTGTAAGGTAAAATCTTTCCCTGCTTTTACTCTTCATCATATATTTTGTGACTATGTTTTTGTTAAAGAGATGTTGAAACACACAAACCTAAAGAAATATATGATTAAAATTATCATTATAAAAAGCCAACCATTTATAGAACACTACTAAGTTGGTCAGTGTCACAGCACCAAGAAAGAGGCACAGTCCTCATCTTGGAACTTAAAACCTGAGTCAGGAACTTTTCATTTAATTGAAAGATGTGCTGGTGTAAAGCCCAGGTAAGGCCTCCTGACTTACAGAAACTATTTTTTTTCCTCCTTCTTTGAAAATACCATAATGGGATTGCTAGCTTCAGGAGTGTGCTTGTAAGGCTCCATAGATAACCAATTGCCATTTGCTTAGTTAACAAACACTTTGACTTTATTATAAACAACAAACAAACAATTTGACTAAAAATTCAATTGGAAGTGATCCCAGTTCTACTTTATTAATAAGTTTATTTCAGTGTGCTAAATGTAAATTAACGAACCAAAATTAATTATTATTGTTACATCTTTACCCTTTCCTCTTTCAGGGAAATAAAAATATCTCTGTAAAATCATCATCATTTATTTCAGTAAAGAGAAGGTGCACGGGTGGTTCAGTGGTAGAATGCTTGCTCACCTTCCATGTGGGAGACTCAGGTTCAATTCCTGGACCATGTACCCAAAAAAAGAAAAATATATATATTTCAATATAGAGAAAACAAAGTACTGTTATTTTTTTTTGTTTCCTTCACCCAAGTATTTGTCATCGAGGTAATAAAGCATAAACAAGAAGGGAAAAAGTTTGCAAAGAAAGAACATCTTGATCTTTTTTATCCTGATTTTATGCTAATTAGAATGAGCTTTGCAAACTTCTTTCTCAGCAGAATGATTAAACTATATTATAGAATTACAGTTTATACCAGTGAATTGTAGGTGATCATTTAATCTATGTCGCTCTATTCCAGTGAAGATATCTTAACTTCTTTATACTAACCTCTGTATGATCACCAATATGCTAGTACAATTTTAAGAGATATAACAAACTAACTGATATTTTTTACAGCCTTACATTTTCCTGTGATGGCCACCATTTGTACACAGCAAACAGTGATGGAACCGTGATTGCCTGGTGCCGGAAGGACCAGCAGCGCTTCAAACAGCCCATGTTCTATTCCTTCCTTAGCAGCTATGCAGCTGGGTGAATAAGAGAGCGCTTTGAATTCTTCAAGCACTTTAACTCCAAACTAGAGTTCACTTCATCAGTTTTAGACTACTGAACCTGAAGAAATGGATGGCTAAACAAGCCATCAGAATAATAATAAAATCTGTTCATCTGCACAAAATTCTGAAGCCACACGAGATCCTGAAGAAAGTTTGATTCTAAGAGACTGTTAATCAGAAGGATTATGTCACTATGCCCTGACCAACAAGTTTTTCAAGGCCTGCTTGTTAATTTAAAATCACATTCTTAAAGTTTTTCCCCACAAAGGCGTTCTAAAGAAAAGATCAGGGTCTCACCTCTCCCCCTTTTTTTCAATGATTCAGAAAGAGTCAGTAGCCTTTAAATTGGTTAACTAATTATTTATATAAAATACTCTTAAAAATATGTTATATTGGAAGAATTTTCTGCCCTGAGATAAACCTCACTACCCCAAAAAGAGAAGAAAGAGAAAATGAAGAGGATAAAGAATTCAGGACTCAATAAATTGCTTTCTTTGAGGAGCAAATTATTCAGTAGGTGCCTCTGCACCAAGCATTTTATGAAATATCTGAATACTAAAAATAAACTACTAATGAATGTTAACGTTAGGAAGTTTTTGCCAGTTGCCTTCTTAGCTGAAAGTAGAAGCAGAATTTTTTGACAGCCACAAACAAGAATGCAGGTATCTTTGATTTCATACACATTCTGTTTCTTCATAGAAATCTTACTTAAAGTCCATAACACTAGATATTGAATATCCCTAGTTGAGTCACTAAGGTTTAAACATAATGATATATATTTATCAATATCTGCCATTTACAGAGCATTGAATACTTAACAATTTGCAATAGAAAGCCTCCACCATGTAAAAAGTCTGCACAGATATTAACAATACGGGCTAGAAAAGGTACTTAATCTAATGTACAAGAAGAGTTTTCTTCCTCAAAATAGAATTACAAAAGAAAAGGAGACAGCTTACTGTGATTTAAATAGGAGGCAGAATAATTCTTTTAGGAAACAGTTTCCACTCTTTTTCTCCTAACCTAATGTTACCTAATAATGCCAGGAACCATAAGAAAAACTTGTGTGTACCATAGGAAACTTGCATACTGTAAAGACAGAATTCCTAAAAATTCCTAAAAATATTGGAATAGTCTATCTCTACGATGATATTATGGCTATGTTGTTACTTGGGGTGCTGTTTCTTTGGCTTTGAAAACTGTAAAATAAGCTCAGTAATATGTTACCATGGGATAAAAATATATATTCCTTTCTAAGAATAATTTGCACATTTGTTATGGAAATTTAACTCATATGGTGTTTACAGAACTACTTTTATAATTTCCAGACTTTCTAAAACATTCTGCTTGAAAACTATATAAAATACAATTCCAAATTCTCTGCTGTCAAGAAGATAAATACAAGAGAAAGCAAATGACCACGTATGCTAATAACTTTAAATTGCATGCATATGTAAGGACATTAATAGGCTGGATTTTGGTCATGATTTGCACAAGCCAGGTATTAATTCTGAAGTCCAAATAGATGCAGAGAGAAGAGTATTCCTATTCACGTTGAAGTGATTTGCTTTCTTAAAAAAAAATTCCAGCTATTGTCTAGCTTTCATTTTTTTGACTGAGAACTTTAAATTAATCCCCTTAGAATAGGGATGCTACTCAGTCTTTTTTTTTAAGGCTGAATTTCATCATTTATCTAAAGAGAAAATATGCAAAATAACTGATCTTGTTAAGAGTGCAATATATTTTTATGTAAAAACAAAAATTACTTTTGGGGGATTATTTATTCAGCATGAAACCTTGTATGTATATGTTTGAAGCACTTCATAATGTGCATGTTGTAACAAATATTTCTGTAAATTATCACGAGCTCTGTTATCTTTATATACACTGCCACTTCAATTTGGGAATAAATTTCATAAAAGTAGATTTAAAGACCTATTCTTTACCCAATTTCAGTATTATGACCAGATCTCAAATAGGTGGCTTTTAAAAAACCCACGTATGTCCTCTCTTTAGCTCCACTATAAATATATGTTACTAGGAAAGGATGATTTTCGTTTCTTAATTATGCTTTTTGTGCTAAAATATTAGGTTTCAATCTTTATTACCTTTAGATGGACTTTAGGCAGAAGTCTCAAGATCAAACTGCTCATTTTAAACAAAACATTGCCCCCATCTAACCCACCCACAATAGCAAATTTTTATTGCGCCTATGCTATATACCAGGCACTGTGCTGGTATATAGTGTTGTACAAAATATCCTTGTTCCCTGGACTCAGGGAGGTTACAAACTTGTGGCGAAACACATCATTTCACACAGTGTATAGTTACAAACTATGGTCAGTGCTAGGAAGATATGGTATAGGGTTCTCTGAGACAATATAACAGGAAGAATTCAATTTAAATCGAGGGGACCTAGAAAAGCCCTTTGAGGAAGTGAAATTTTTGTTTAGACCTAATGGATGAATAGAAATTCAACTGGTGAAGATGGGGGCCGATGCCTTCCAAACAGAGGGGAATACGTTAGTGCCGAGTCTGTGGTGTGGAAACATCAACAAAAGGCCCGTGAAGAATAGAGCATCCGATGGTTTTCTAGTAGGCATTGCACAAGTGTGGGCAAATTTAACAATAGACAGTCTGAGAACACAGAATTCTTTTTTCCCTGCTTTGCCTTTGCTGTGTTTTAAGGGTTCTCAAGACTAGAGAACTGTCCCCAAGAGAACTCAGTGGCAGCATTTAATCTGTATAGGCCTGCAAACTCAAATGTCCCCTTTTTACCTGCACATCTCAGTTTGATTCATCCTTTCAACAGCATTAATTGAATGCCAGTTATGTGTAAACACAATGCTAGGTGATGGGGTGTAATATGGGGAGTAGAGAAATTCTTTCCAGCCCTACAGAGCTTATACCTAGATCTGTTTCTTACAATTGCGATGACTTGTTAATGTGTTAAGCAAAAAAGGAGGTGCTACAAGGTAAATGTTTTAAAAAGTGAGTTGGAAGGAAAGAAACAATCGCTTAGCATTTATTTTGTCACTAATCTTGAAAAGAGATTAGAGATGAAAACTATTGGAGTTCTTAAATTATCTATGTAACAGCTCCCCTTACGTTGTTAATTATCCCTCAGTTTTCCCAATTTGTTAACTATTTGTGGAAAACTATACTATTTTTTTAGTGTACTACTCTTCTTGGGATAACACCAGTATATTATGAAACCATAAATTTAATAAGTTTAAAGCCTTTAGCCAGAAAGAGCAATTGAAAAGCATTAGCAGTTTTGGGTTGGGGGAGGAAACAAAACCAAGACTTGTAATTTGACATCACAATTCAAGATTAAAGAGGTTTTAGGTTCAGCCCAAACTTGAATTGGGAATATCACACAAAGAGAATCATACTACACTCAAAATATCTCAGATATTTACCCCAGTAATATGTCCAGTTTAAACTTCACAATTTAAAAAGCAGCTACATTTGCCAATACAAAATACATACACTTCAATCCACATGAGATTGGAAGAACACACCACCAATTTTAAATGGTGTGTTACATGAGGTGAACAGAAAAGTAAACCCTACTAATTTGGGGAAACTAAGTTGCAACTCTGCTCTCTGAGAGAAATAAAGTAACAATGTGTCCTTTAAGTCCAAAATGATTAGAAGATCATTTGAGCCTGGGCTATGATAACCTTACTCAAGTGCTGAGCTTGTTTATGAATAAAGTTAATGAGAGACGAGTTTAGAAAAGATTGTTTTGTGGTGAAGTTTGATTCATTTCCGAAATTAATTACCAAAACTTCTGAAGCCTTTCTATCATTCTCAGATTTTAATTTTGTTAAAATCACCTTTTAAATCTTTAGGATCCAGTTTCAAACATTAAGAGAAAAAGACTCTCTATTCTGAGCTCTTAGTAAAAATTAAGGTGTAATTTTCATAATTGTATGGCCTTAACACAAATGATTGATAGCTAATTTCATTATGTAATTGCAAGTAAGTAGAATCTACTCACAGGTCTTCCTCTAATAAGAATTAGACATCTATTTTATTTTCCAGAGTGGTTCTGGAGGACATAGTTGTGAAACATAATGCCTCACAGCCTGTAGTTGAGATGGAAAGAACAGTTGTATTCCACACCCCTTCCTACCATGTGCATATTTATATTCAAACATTATTCTTTGTTCCTCAGCTACAGGCATCATTTGCACACCCACTTTCAGCTCTACCTCAGAGATGTGCTTCATACTCAGAGATGCACATTTAATGAGCTATTCTCATTCCCATTGCTTTATGTTAAACTGATAGTCTCTTTGATATTGTGTTTCACAGCATTCAAATTTTCTTTCAGATTCTACAATTGACTATTTTGAATAAACTCTGTTGAGACTTCCTTTTCCTGTGAACATATATAAATTTTGGAAACAACACCAAAAGTCATACAGAGCTGAATCTAATAAGTTACTTGATAACTGTTTTAGTCAAAACAGTGCAATTACAAGGTAGTAAAAATATTTTTTTTACAAGGAAGGAGGGGAGGGAGAGGAAGAAGAAGGAAAGAAGGGAAGGAGGGAGGAAGGAAGGGAGAGATGAAGGAAGGACCTTATTTCTTGTCTCTCTGCTTGTTTTTAGGAAAAACTTCCCCAACCCAAAATAAATTTCTTTACAGAATATGAATCCCACACTTGAGATTGTCTTCACTTACACACTTTTCTCAAGTTTCTTCTATGCTAAGAAACTCCTTACCTTGGAGTGAATCTATTTAACTTCCCCAAAGATTCTCTTGCCCCCATCTGGTCATCTGTTTTAGGAGATCATGGTTTTTACATGTTTATTTCAGGATAATTCTTATAAAAAATAGATGTAAGAATGACAGAACAAATCCTTTCAGAGATTACTACAGCTTTTTAAGATTCACTGAAAAAAGTTTTATTTAGAACCCTATTTAAGATCAAAATTTGTTCATCACTCAGGAATAAATTGTACCATAAACAATTGGTCTCGCCTTCAATCCGGCAAGTCCTTATATTTTCCTTCAGCAGTAAATAACTTCATATGAGACAATATTTATGCAGTTATAATTATCCCTCTATCAATTGAGTCCCTTTATCCAGAAATAATGTTCAAAAGATAAGGCTCACCAATGAATGGAGGTAGCTGAAGGATATACTGACTGAGTAGAATGGTGAACAATGGTGTATACATATGATTGAATATTGTGCTGCTACAAAAAGGAACGAAGTTGTGAGGCATGCAACATTGTGAATTAACCTGTGGGACGTTTAATGAGGCAAAATAAGCCAGAAACAAAAAAGCAAATATTGTATAGCAGTCACATTTAGTCTGGAGCAGTAAATGTTATTTCTGAAGTTTGAGAACATGTATTATATATGTTTATTCTGGTAAAAATAATTTATTCTGAGCTAAAAATGAAATCAATCATTGTGTCAAACATTAGGACATCCAAATCAATCGGCCAAGTCCTTAATCTTGATGCTTGCTCTTGTGAAGCGTATGTATGTGGCAGAGAAGCTCAGCCTACCTATAGGTATGCCTGAGAGTTACTTCTGGAGGACCTCTTTTGTTGCTCAGATGTGGCTTCACTGTCTCTAAGCCCAACTCTGCAAGTGAAATCATTGCCGTCCCCCCCTACATGAGACATGACATCCAGGGGTGAGGGTCTCCCTGGCGGCATGGGAGATGACTCCCAGGGATGAGCCTGGCGCTGGCACTATGGGATCAACAATGCCATTCTGACCAAAAGGGGGGAAAGAAGTGTAACAAATAAGGTATCGAAGCTGAGAGAGTTCAAATAGAGTAGAGACGCTACTCTGGAGGTCAGTCTTACGCAAGCTTTGGTTAGATATTGCTACCTATCATAACTTGCCAAAGCCCAGCCAAAACCATCCCACCCAATCCTAAAGAACACCGAGGGCAATATATAAGATTCTACAAAGGTTCCATGCACTGGGATAACTTTCCAGAAACCTACAACCTCCAGATGGGTCCCTAGACCAAAAAAGTCCTGAAACCTAGAGGGTCCAGCCTCTCCAGAACATCAGCTGGTTCCATCTCCCTACCCCATATTACTGACAGCCCCTTCCAACATGAAAACGTTAGAATGGGCACAATCCAAATACCCCTAAAGAATGCAAGAAAGATCAAAGGTGATGGTGGAGTTATTCAGAGAAGGAAGGATTTAAACAGTGAGTATGATTACTGAATCTTTATATTGACATTTCTTTTAGTCTCCAGTATCTTTAAGCAGCTAGAAGTAAAAACCTAAAACTGTGGAAGTGTAACCCATACCAAACTCAAATCTGTTCTAAAACTAAGTGTTGCAACGTGCTTTGAAATTTATTGCTTTTTTGTACATGTTATTTTTCACAAAAAGGAAGAAAAAGCCAATTGTGATAATAAAAGAAATATTTATCCCTACTAGCCTCCAGTGTTCTGAAGCAGCTAGACAGAAGGAAAATCTGAGATGATGGTATAGTAGCCCATGACAAACTCTGAGATCTATTCTTAACTACTTGTTGAAGAGTACTTTGAAAACTATTGCTTTTTTTCTTTCTTTGCTTTGTATATATGTTATGCAATAAAAAAAGTTTTTTTAAAAAACAAATCACGTCAGGATTAAGGTAATTCAGAATACAGGGATAACGAAGACATTGTATTTTAGAACCTCATCTACTCTTTGAGATCAAAGGAAGAAAGGTTTATTTTGTCCAGAACCTAATTTTTCTATAGCACATAATCTAACTCAATCTGTCTGGATAGATTATTTAAACAGCCCAAATACAGGAGCCCAGAGTAAGAATGAGGACCTTTAATCCTACATAGCATAATGTAATACCTGGATAAATCCCCAAGTATATGAAGGAGATCATCAAAAAATATTGGCAAAGTCCCTTGAGGGATGGGAGAAAAAATATGGAACTATTAAACTTTACCACCGGGGAAAACCCCTGATACTGTGTCAAACATTAGGGAAACCCAAATCAATATGCCAAGCCCCTGATCTTGAGGCTTGCTCTTGTGAAGTTTATGTATGTAGCAAAAAGCTTAGCCTACCTATAGATATGTCTAAGAGTTACTTCCAGGGACCTCTTTTGTTGTTCAGATGTGGCCTCACTTTCTCTAAGCCCAGCTCTGCAAGTGAAATCATTTCCCTCCCCCCTATGTGGTACATGACATCTAGGGGTGAAAGTCTTCCTGGAGTATGGGAGATAACTCCCAGGGATGAGCCTGATCCTGGCACCATGGGATCAACAATGCCATCCTGACTAAAAGGGGGGAAAGAAGTGCAACAAATAAGGTATCAGTGGCTGAGAGAGTTCAAATAGGGTCAAGGGGCTACTCTGGAGGTCACTCTTATGCAAGAAAAAAATTCCATTTACAACAGCAACCAAAAGAATAAAATATTTAGGAATAAATTTAACGAGGAATACAAAAGACCTATATATAAAAAACTATAAGAAATTGCTGAAAGAAATCATGGAAGACCCAAATACCATGGGCATATACTGTGGGCCGGTATACCAAAGGGCATACCACGTTCATGGATTGGAAGACTAAACATAGTTAAGATGTCAATTCTACCCAAATTGATGTATAGATTCAATGCAATACCAACAAAAACCCAAAAACTTACTTTGCAGTAATAGAAAAACCAATAACCAAATTTCTTTGGAAGGACAGGGTGCCCCGAATAGCTAAAAATATCTTGAGAAAGAAAAAGAAAGTGGGAGGCCTCACACTGCCTGACTTAAAAGCATATTATGAAGCTACAGTGGTCAAAACAGCATGGTCCTGGCATAAAGATGGATATACTGACCAGTGGAATCGAACTGAGTGTTCAGAAATAGACCCTCTCATCTATGAACAATTGATCTTTGATAAGGCAGTCATGCCAACCCAACTGGGACAGAGCAACCTCTTCAATAAATGGTGTTTGGAGAACTTGATATTCATATGCATAAGAATGAAATAGGATCCATAACTCACACCCTATATAAATCAACTCAAAATGGACCAAAGACTTAAACATTAGCCCTAAGACCATAAAATTTTTAGAAGAAAATAGAGAGAAACATCTTATAAATCTTGTAATAGGAGGCAGTTTCCTAGACCTTACACCCAAAGCACGAGCTTTGAAAAAAGAAATAAATGAGAACTCCTCAAAATTAAACACTTTTGTGCATTAAAGAACTTTGTTAGGAAAGTAAAAAGGCAGCCTACACAATGGGAGACAATATTTAGAAACTACATATCAGATAAGAGTTTAGTATCCAGAATATATAAAGAGATTGTTCAACTCAACAACAAAAAGCAAACAACCCAATTAAAAAATGGGCAAAAGACATGAACAGACACATCTCAGAAGAGGAACTACAAATGGCTAAAGGCACATGAAAAGACAGGAATGGACATTTGGACACTGGTGTTTATGGCAGCAGTGTTTGTGATTCACAATGGAAGGAGATGGCCTAAAGGTGCAATGACTAAGGAATGGAAGGGGGAACTGTGGTGTATACATACAACAGACTACTGAGCAGTTGCAAGAAGGAATGAAGTTGTGAGGCATGCAACTAGGTGGAAGATACTTAAGGACTATATGTTGAATGAAATGTTAGAAACAAAAGGACAAATATTATCAGGCCTTACTCATATGGACTAACTATAATATAAAAATTAAGTGAACTGAAGTTGAGAGCATGGGCTAGCAGGTTGAGGGCTACTGTAAAGGGTCCTAGATTGTAAGCTCTTACAGCACTAACATATATTCAGGAGGTGTAACTATTAACTCTAAATTCTGAGATACCGAGCTGTCTGTACATAATATGGTCATTCCCAGAAACTTCAGGTATTTATATGACACCTGACACTTAGAGTTAGAGCTCTGAAGCTATGAAAGTCAGCAGTATCCCACACAAGAACTGTTTAAAAAGTTGAAAAAGGGATCAAACTTTGACTAGAGATGTGAATGAAACTGATCAGGATAGGACTGGGGGAGATCAGAATACAGGGCAAAGGATGATATGGTCCATATTTTAAAACATGGTCTCCCTCAAAAGGAGAGACCAAAAGGAGAGATGTTTATTTGGTACAAAATGTGTATTTTGGGTAGAACATTACCTAATTTAACTTGTATGGTCAGTTTAGTTGAACACCATAGGTACAAGGAGTCTTGTATAGGGCTTGAGATTTTGTTGGTTTGTCCAGGTTAGTGTGATGCCCCGTTCTATCTCAGAGTAATCTGGGTAGTGAATAAAGAAGTACTTGCAAAGTCCCTGTGGGGACTGGGGAGAAAGGAGGAAATATTCAACTTCCCTATATGGAGAATTTCTGATATTCTCACAAGCAGTGGGGACAACCAATTCAATAGGCTGAGCCCTCAATCTTGGGGTTCACCCTTATGAAACTTATTCCTGCAAAGGATAGGCTAACCTAAGGATAGTATGCCTAAGAGTCAGCCCCAGAGACCCTCTTTTGTTTCTCAGATGTGGCCTCTCTAAGCCAACTTGGCAGGTAAACTCAATGCCCTCCCCCATCCATGGGACATGACTCCCAGGGTGTAAACTTCCCTGGCAACATGGGGCAGAAATCCTGAGATGTGTTGAGACCCAGCATCATAGGATTGAGCAAAGTCTTCTTGACCAAAAGGGGGAAAAGAGAAATGAGACAAAGTTTCAGTTGCTGAGAGATTTCAAATAGAGTCAAGAGGATATCCTGGAGGTTATTCTTATGCATTATATAGCTATCCCTTTTTAGTTAACAGTGTATTAGAGTGGCTGAAAGGAAGTACCTGAAACTGTAGAGCTGTGTTCCAGTAGCATTGTTTCTTGAAAATGATTGTATAATGATATAGCTTTTACAATGTGACTGTGTGATTGTGAAAACCTTGTGTCTGATGCTCCTTTCGTCCAGGACAGATAAGTAAAAAAATATGGATTAGAAAATAAATAAATAATATGGGTGATAAGGGTAAAATATGTTGGGTAGATTGAAAAACTAGTGGTCAGTGAAAGGGATGGGTAAAGGGTATGTGATTATGAGTTTTTTCTTTTCTTTTTTTTAATTTCTTTTCCAGGCATGATGTAAATGTTACATAAATGATCATGCTGATGAATACACAACTATGTGAAATATTGTGATCCACTGGTTAGACACCATGTATGGACTGTATGTGTGTGAAGATTTGTCAATAAAATTTTTTTAAAAAAACTAACAAAATCTGAATAAACTATGGATGTTAGTTAATAAAAAAAGAATTAAGTTACAGAAAAGTTATAAGTAAAAGGATGTTAAGACAATGAAAAGACAATCAACAGCCTGGGAGAAAATATTTACAAAACACATACCAGATAAAGAATTTGTATCCAAGATATACAAAAAAACTCTTAAAACTCACAATAAAAGCACAAAGAACACATTTTTTAAATGGGCAAAACAGCCTGAAGAGACAGTGCACCAGAAAAGATATATGGATGGCAAATAAGCATATGAAAAGATGCCCAACATCATATGTCATTGTTTGCAAATGCAAACAATGGATACCAACACACACCTATTAAAATGACTAAAATCCAAAAAACTGACAATACCAAATCCTGACAAGGATGTGGTACAACATGAACTCATTCATTGCTGGTGGGAATGTAAAAATGGTGCAGTCACTTTGGAAGACAGTTTGGCAGTTTCTTGCAAAGCGAAACACAAACTCTAGGTATTTACCCAATTGAGTTGAAAGCTTATGTCCACTCAAAAAACCTGCACATGAAAGTGTAAACCGGCTTTATTCATAATTGCCAAAAATTGGAATCAACCAAGATGCCCTTCAAGAGGTGAGTAAATAAACTATGGTACATCCTTATACTGGATATTATTCAGTAATAAAAAGAAATGAGCTATCAAGCCATGAAAAGACATGGAGGAATCTTAAATGACTACTGCTAAGTGAAGAAAGCCAGTGTGAAAAAGTTACAGCATGTATGATTCCAACTATATGATATTTCTGGAAACGGCAAAACTATAGAGATAGTAAATAGATCAGTTGTTACCAGGGGTTTTGTGGGAGAAAGTATGGAGGGATGAATCAGCAGAGGAGCACAGGGTATTTTTAGGGCAGTGAAACTATTCTGTATGATACTGTGGTGATAGGTACATGACATTATGCATTTGTCAAAACCCATAGACCTGTATGTTCAACACAAGGAGTGAACTGTGAGCTTTTGCCAATAACAATGTATCAATATCAATTCATCAATTATAACAAATGGACTACACCAATTCAAGATTTTAATTATAGGAGAAACAGCAGGGGAAGGTCTTTATGGGAACTCTGCACTTTCTGCTTAATTTTTCGAAGCTGAAATGTTTTTCTAATTTTTTAAAAACTAGTCTAAAAAATAAAGTCTTAATTTTTTTCTAAAAAAGTAAAAGGATGCAAAAATGTATATCACGCAAACACTAGTCATAAGAAATCTAATATACCAATGGCTATACTAATATCAGGGGGAAAAGGCTCCAGATTTCCTGGAATATTACCAGGAAAACTGATACCCAACTCTGCAGCCGGGTGTTAACGTTACGTTATTGCAGCACTCTTAAATGATGTCCGCAGATGGACAGAATCAGAATCACCTGGAGGGCTCCTTAAAACACAGATTACTAGGTCCCACCCCCAGAATTTCTGATTCAGTAGGTTGGGGTGGGGACTGAGAGTTTGCATTTCTAACAAGTTCAGGGGTGACTGACCATTTTCCCTCTCCTTGCTCTTTAAAATAGACATACTCCTACCTTAAAAAGGGTAGTGTAAAATAAGAAAGGTTTTTTTAAAAAAGTGAGATATCTGGAAATAGATATTGATTTTCCTTGCAAGTGATTAATTGGATTGGGATCGGCAGTTAGGGTGACAGAAAACTGAGGATTCTGCCTTAACCAACTACTTGGTGAAAGGTGCCATGGAGGCAGGAAAAACAGGAGAAAAGATTGTGGCATGAAAACAGTGAGTCAATTTTGGACTTGATGAATTTTCAACACTGTCCCCATATATATTTTTAAAATAGGTCAGCATGGTGGACACTAGTGGCTTACTCATTTTACCATAGTTCAATTCCATGTCTTAAAATGGACACTTGTGAGCTGTGGAAAAAAAAAATCGATATGAGATGTTTGCTGGCCCCAGGAGGGCCTTTCTCATCTCTGCATTCGCATCTCGTCTGGGGCAAATATCAAATCACTGGGGATCAGAGATCTGAAAAACAAGCGCTCCTGTGCCATTCACGGTGAGAGTTGGCTGCAGATGGTTGAGGAAGATGAGGAATGTAGACTTTCAAAGAAATATTTCCTAATCGTCAGCAATAGTTTTTTGGTTGATTTTATAAAGGACTTATTAATATTGGCCTCCTTTTTCTACAAATCCTGCTAGCACTGCTTTTGTCGTTTCTCTATTCCAAACGTTTTGTAGTATTTCGCCAAGAGTTGGAAAATGGTCGGCGCTCAAGCTGTTTTTCCCTAAAGGAAGAGGACTATATGAATGGATTTAACTCTCTATATAAATAGCAAAACGCCTTTAGTCCAAAGGAGAAGAGGCCTGCAGAGCAGTGGCTATCTAAAACCTGAGCGTCACCGAGGATTTCCCACGGAAGCAGTTTCCTGCTCTCCATGAATACTGAGAATTTCTATCGCGCTTTCTTGGTGGCTAACCGGGATCCTGACTGCGGGCGCTGCAGTCGAGAGAGCGCGGTCCTGCCTTTTGCCTTCACTCCCAAAAGTAGGGGGCTGGCTTGGCGGCTCCCTTCTTTCTCCGGTTACTTAGCAACGCTAGCATTAGCCTTCGCCACAGCCTCTTTGCTATCGCCGGGCAAGTGGAGACAATGCCGTGCCAACTGTCACAGCAATTAAGCAATGTTCCACTCACTGCCCCACCCCCACGCCTCTACGGGGGGATCCGGGGCATTCTTGGTGGAGGAGGGGAACTGGCCGCGCCCCAACAGGGCTCGTCTCAGGGGCTAACCGCGGGGCTGAGGTCCTGACACCCAGCCAGGACCGCGGACCCCTCCCCCAACCCCTGGGTGACGCCCGCTGCGAGGGAAAGGCGCGGGGCTGCAGGGCGCGGGGCCGGGGAGCGCGCGCGGAGACCCGGCGCGGGAGCCCCAGTGACGCACCTGTGACGCCGGCGGCGGCGGGCGGGAGTTCCCGGCCCCTCCCGCGCGCGCCCGGCGAGACCCTGCAGCCGAGTGGGCGCAACCAACGTGGAAAGAAGGAGGCGGGGGTCGCGAGGTCGCAGCTCCCCTAAGTCCGCGGAGTTTGGACACAAGTCCTAGAGGCCGGAAGTGTGGCATTTGAGTAAAACAAGTACCTTGCGCTTGGGTGATTTCCTTCTAAAATGGGGTAGGGGCAGAGGGGAGAGAACTGGCCTGCTGTCTCCCCCTACCCCCTGCGTAGTCTTTCCCTCGTTTCGCTCCCCGACCCAGGCCGGGGAGGGCTGGGGATGCTGGTGACTCCGGCTGCAGAGACCCCGGAGCCGCGCGCGGAGGGGGCGGGGCGGAGGGGAGAGGCGCGGGGTGCGCGTTTCCATAGCGAACCCATTAGGCGCCGCGGCGCGCTGGAAGCCGGATCCCTACCCGCCGTGGTCGGGGCAGCCCCGCTGCACCCGCCCGCGCGCCGCCGCCGCCGCCGCGCCCAGCCCCGCGCCCCCATGAGAAGCGATGCCGCTGGGTCTGGCAGCCCCCCGCGTGAACTGCGCCGGAGACAAAGCCCGCGCGTGAGCGGCGCCCTCGGCCCGCGCGCTTCCCTCCCGCAGTGCCTGACGCTCCGCTCCGGGTAAGTGGGCGCAGCCGCCGGGCGCCGGGGGAGGTGGCGGGAGCCCGGAGTGCGGAGGGCAGACCCTCCTCTGGGGCTTGCAATGGGCGAGCGCCGTAGCCTCTTGACTGCTGTTCACAAGGAAGCCGGGTCGAGTTTGTGCGTGGGGAAGGGCAAAGCCCCCTCGCTATAGCGAGCCAGAAACAAAGGGGAAACTCAGGCTGCAAAGTCTCAGGAACTAGAGAAAAGGTTTCTGGTGCTGCGGTCGTCCTAAAGATGTAAGTGAAAGCACGTGAAGAAAAAAAAGATGCATGTAATACCTGTACCTTGGCAGTAGCTTCGCCTCACGCAGGGGAGCCGGGCCTTGGAGGTGCCCGCACAGGTGAGGCGAGGCGGATGCGTTGGTTCGCAGGACGCCTAGACCCGGCGGTGCCTGGCGCTGCGAAGTGCGGGGGCTCCTCGGTGGCTCGACGCCATCCTGGGCCCCTCCCACCAAGCCCCTGGAAAGCCGGAGGACAGTTTTGGTCAAACCACTCGGAACGCTTAGGGGGTCGCCCAGGGGTCGGGGGGTCTCCGGATCTCTCTGGCTCCAGGCAGTGGGAGAGCCCGCTTCCTTATATAGGTCAGGGACCGTTTGCTGTGCTCCCGGCAGGGTTGTTCCCCAGTTGAAGAGGACCTTAGTGGAAGGAGATGGAGCGGTTAATTGGTCATTTTATTTGGGAAAATGTTTTTGACGAGTGCCTGGAGAAGCTCTCTTGATTCCCCCAACATCCCGGGACACCTGCTTGAGAGCGATTCTGGTGGTGGCAGTGAATGGAGAGGAAAAGGTTTGGGTTTCTTCTCCTCTCTTATGGCGTCTGTCCCCGAGGCTGGTGCTGAAATTTACTGGCTCGCAGCGCGCGCACTCAGCAGAATTTAAGGAGCTTTGGTTTAATTTTTTAATTGCCACAGAAAAATAACGGGAGAGTGAAAGGGGAGGACAAAGTGTGGCTGGAGAGGACTCCTTAATTTAGAAGGATCTGCTTATAGTCATGTATTTTGATCTAGGGTGTTATAAAACCAATAAATGCTAAAGTTTGATCAAGTGATAAAGTGAAACATGGACACCAGGTCTCCCGCCCTGTCCCCCAGCTCCCAGTGTTTGCTGTCCCAGTGTCCCCCAACATCTCTTTCAGTTACCACCCAGAATTGTAAAGGACTGGCATGCGGCTGGGTGTTTCAGCCAGAGCAAAAGGCCTCCTAGGTTGCACCTGTGTTTCCCCATTAAAACGTGTCAGACCTGTCATCCCTTCGTGAGTGAGGTGTGATGCTTCAGACAACAGGACAGGAAAATTCAGCAGCACATCCCTTCAAGTGGAAGTAAGAAGACTTACTTGGGGTCTGTGACTAGCTTCTTGATTCCTTGGGCAATTCCTTTTCATGATTTTTGTGTGTGGTGGGGGAAGAGAGGCACACTGCCATCCGATCTGGCCCTGTTCCCTGCAAGAGGCTATTGTGGGAACAACTGAGGTGATAAATGGAAAACATTTTCCAGTCCTGAGAAACAAGACCCTGCACATTTCATATATGAATTATTTAAAAGTATAGGGTTGCCTTAATTATCAATCACGATAAGAGATGGATATGACACAATAAATACTAAGTGTTACTGTAAAGACAAGGTTTATTGTGATTCCTTGGTGGTTAATGAGTGGCCTCACTATGGGGTTGTTAGGCTGATGACTGTTTAGGACAATGGGCTTCCTGTTTGCTCCCCCACCCACGTACACAGCTCCCCCTGTGGAAAATCCCAGGTCCACTAAGGAATAGCGTGGCCAAGCATCGTTCCCATAATCCCATGACTGGCTGGGCGGTTGCCTTTAATTTTCCTCATGCAAGTCAACAGGGGAATAAAGCTTCCCATATTCATTTTACAGTTTTAAAGCCAAAGTGTCATTCTCCGAAGCTTCCCAAGTCTGAATGTATTCTTTGAAATGGTGGAACACCAAGTGGAAATACAGGGACGTTGTCCTCTGGTTCCTAGGGAAGCTGTCTCAGGAAGAAAGGAACACTTGGGACTTTAGGAGTGGTTGGGCATAATGCCACCTTCTCCGCAATCACCCCCCACTCCCCCCACCCACCCACCCCCAGCACATACACTCAGCACAGACCCACTACTTACTGCATAAGGTAGCCACATGGCTGAGAGAAGACATAACAGACAAATCTTTCTCATTTATTTATAGCCACACCTCACTATTACATCCTTCTTACCTTGCCTCTTTTTTCTTTTATTTGAAGAAGAAAGAATGCTTGTATTGCATGTGAGTAAATTACTTTTTTTCTTCATGGAATTTTGAAATCAGTTTATTTCAAATATTACCTGATTTATTCTCAGCTCACCTTTATGAACATGTAGTATTGTCTCATCTTACTGATTTTATGTTTTTATTTGGCATTTTATCCACTCTGGACTTATTCAAGCATAAAGGGACTTTGATTATGCTAGTAGAGAGATTAAAATGGGAAGATCAATTATCATATAGAAATTGGCATAATACTACTGAAAGAGATAGCTAGTTAAAAAACCATATGCGGAATAAACCATAGACCTTAAATAAATGATCTGAAGTGAAAACACAAATAAAATTTCAATTTGGGGGAGGAAACAGAAGCAAGAAATACTGCTGAAAGAAAATGCGCTGTGGTGAAAACAATGGGTTCTTAAAAAGACATCAATTCAGTAAGCTAGCTGGACCATTCCAAATCACTTTAATTAGCAAGGAGCTTTTGTGAGGTCAAATGGCAGCTGGTGTACAATCAGTTTTCCTAGCTGGAAGTTGGCAGACAAAATGGCAGGTATTGTGCAGATGGTGGAGTGCGTGCAGGCCTGTTGAGAGACTTGGTGCTCACTGTGGAATGGGGCACTAGGTGTCCCAGGTCGTGAGGACATATGGGTAGCTGTGGGGAAGCTGGTTGTCCCTGTGGGCCTGAAGTTCCTAGGTATCTGCAAGCAGGTCACCAAAGGCCCAGCCAAAGAGGACTAGACTGGGTAGGGAGCCCCAGGCAGCAGTGGGGGAAAGAAGGACCCAGCGGTCACTAGCTCTGCACTGGACGCTGTCAGGTGTGTGTTCTCGTTTAGTCTTCACACAATACCTGAACTATTTTGCAAAAAACAAAAAAAACAGTGGTAACTATTAGTGTCTTCTCTGTCCAGGAGTGTGGCATAATGTCTAATGGGAGGTAGTAATTTTCTTTTTAACTGATTAAAGACAAAGTTATACAAATGGACAAATAAGAGCGATTGAGATATACGGAAGAGAAGAAGCAATGAAAAACTGTGCAAAGACCCACACGCAGGAACTGGGCATGTGTCCCTCTCCCAAGAGAGAAGATATGTCCCTCTTTCTTCTTCGATTTCTGAAATCATTTCTCTCTGGGTTGCTGGGTTGTTTCTCTCTAGCGGAACATCTGCTATGAGGCCAAGGAAGGTCCCCCAGAGATAGAAAAAAATGCTTTAAGCATCCCTCTGGGGGGCAGAGTGGTTGTTCACTGCCCACTCCCCCTCCCCCATGGACACATGCAGAAAGCCAGGCAACAGCCTGTGAGCCATTAACTGGCACTAACTGCTCTTTTATGCCTTTCTCATTAGTCCCTGTTAGTTCATCCTGGGCTCTCAGGTCTAATCCACAGCTGTGGTGGCCTCCTCCACCCCTCCCTCCTTTACCACCAAGAAAGAGGGGCAGGGTGATGGTAACAGAAAGAAGGAGAACATTTTAAATTCTTTTAAAGATAATTATAAAAATACCTTTATAGCTGTATTAAAGGATATTGAAATGAAAAACAGAGGTTCCCCCATAATCCCACCAGCCAAATTCAACTGTCTTTTCTTATTCCAGTGTTCAGTTACACAAATATGTAAAATGAAGAGATCTTTAACAAGACAGTGTCTGAGTATGTAGGTCCAAGCAGGAGAAATGGGATTCAAAAACAGGAAGGAAAGAGCAAGGGACTATTGGGAGGGGAATGGGAGGCCAAGCAATTTGGGGAGCTTGCTGAAGGCGTTCTGCTGAGAACCAGGCTGTTCTTTATGACGGGCCGGCAGAGCTCTGCCCCTCAGGGTCCAGACGCTGTTGGAGAGACAAGGACGGGAAAGGCAGACAGTGCAGGGTTGTATTTGTTTCCTAGAGCTGCCATAATAAATTGCCACAAAACCGGGCAGCTTGAAACAATGCAAACTTATTCCCTCACAGTCCCGGGGCTCTAAGTCTGAAGTCCAAGTGTCAGCCGGGGCCACACTCCCTCTGACGGCTCTAGGAGAGAATCCTTCAATGCCTCGTCCAGCTCCCAGTGGCTCCAGGTATTCCTTGGCTCCTGGCTGCATTACTCCCATCTCCACTTCCAGCTTCATGTGGCTTTTCCTCTGTCCGTGTCTTCTCTTCTCTTCTATAAAGACACTGGTCAGTGAATTGAGAAGCCATCGGGGTAAGTCAGGATGATCTCATCTTGAGATCCTTCTCTTAATTACATCTACAAAGACCCTTTTTCAAATAAAGTCACATTCCCAGGTTGTGGGGGACGAATCTTTTCGGGGGCCACAGTGCTCACGCCTCCTGTTGGGGCTCTCTCTCCTCAGGGTGCAGGCTCTTGGAGGCAGAGGAGACAGCAGTCTGGCAGCAGTAGGGGCCGGTGCAGCCTGCTTTTGCTCACCACTCACCACACACTCCCCATCCACCAAGTTCTGTTTCATACCCTCAGGTCTAGCAACACTTCTATATGTCCGAGTCGAATCATGAACACGCCTTGAGAAAAGCTGCATCTCTTCCCCCAACACCCTCTGCTGTTGGGATGTGGTCCTCCTCAAGAGCATTTTTCCATCCTGATTTGGGGGGGCATCTGCCCTGCCCTGTTGCCTTGCGGTTCTTGCTGTGCACACCCGTAACGGAAGGCCCTTTCCTCAGTGAATCCGGCCCCCAGGACCTACAGCATACCGTATTGGCATGAGCCCATCCCTGTTTGGTTTTACTCCCCATTCGGTAGTCTTGGAAAATTTCCGTATTCTCTGTGCCCCAATTAACTTCACTTTCAACCTGAAGGCTGCAACAGCCTGTCAGTGCTTCTTTACTTCCACAGAAGTGAGAAGACTGCAACCTAGTTAAGGAGACCAAATTTACCTGGGTTATAGCAGGTGTATGTTTGTTGGTATAAACAAAGGGAAGCAAATGTTACAGGAGTGTAGAGTAAAGATAGGAACACAGGCTTCCTAACTCTTTAGGACCATAGTTGGTATGGAAGGGATAATGATGGAACATGAGTGGAGAATCCTCAAGGGTTGAACTTCAGGGAAAATAACAAAGGGAAACTGAGAGTGGTGTAAGCCACCGCATTGCTTCTGGAAAAAGGTGAGGTATAAATATGTAAACTGATCATCGGTATCACACACTCCCCTCTTGCAGCTGAGGTGTGTCCAGTAGTGACAGATTACTGGAGGTTTAAGTGTGGTCCTTTGGATAGCCTCACTGCACCCTTCGCTTAGCTAAACCCCTGGGTGCCTGTGTGTGTGGCTCAGTGGTGTCCCCTGTGGTTCAGTCTGCTTTCTAGTGGGTCAGAGTCCTTGGAACTCCAAAGTTTCTCTCCTTGTACTCCTTGTGCTAGACTTAGTTGCAGTGAGTAGCTTCTAAAGTGAGCTGACTGTGGACCCAGACCCAGGCTCATTTGTTTTAAGCAGAATTTTGCCTTGAAGGCATTTGTCATCACAGGGTTCTGCTGAGCTATACTATAACCAGCCTTCTCGGGGTCGTCAGTGCTGGGATTTGGAAACCTCGTTCTAGTTTCCCTGTGTGTTACTTCTCTAAACCAGGGAGGACTTTTTTTTTTTTTTTAATGCAATTTTTTTTTGCATGGGCAGGCACCGGGAACTGAACCCAGGTCTCCAGCATGGCAGGCGAGAACTCTGCCACTGAGCCACCGTGGCACTGCCCTAGGGAGGACTTTTTAATGCATTTATTTTGCTGTAGGCAATAAATGAGTACCTCAAAGATGGTATGTAAATTATGTTTGTTAAACATTCATTTACTAAGCATGTGTCAAGCACCTGTAATATATGAGCCAGATATTTTAGGCACTGGCAAATTAAAAATGAGTGAGCTATAGCCTTGCCCTTCAAAGAGCTTGTAATCGTGAGGAGAATATATGTGTGAAAACAGCTTACTTACCCAGGGGTTAGTGCTACTATAGACATGTTTAAAGTGCTATGGGAACAAAGCATTAACTCTTCCCGAGAGTAGTGGGAAACAGAAAGGTGGGAAGGGGGAGCGTGTCTTGAGTTGGTCCTGGAAAGCTGAGGAAGCTTTTGCCAGTCTGACCAATGGGCTTTCCAGGCAGAGGCCCAGTGGAAGCAAAGGCATGGAGCTGTGAAAGAGCCGGGGGGGAGAGCAGGAAAGGCAGATGGGAACCAGGCTCTGAAGAATCTCAGGTGTCATGGAGAAGAGTTTATCCTATAAAGAATGGAAAATCCCAAGCAGTTTTTAAGCAGAAGCAGATTACAGCAGATCCAAGCCTTGGCCCTCTGGCTGTGACCATTCAGTGGAGCAAGGCCGTGCGATGAGATGGTCGGCAGAGAGAGCTGAGAACACTGTGCTGATAGTCTCTAGAGTACTCAGGCCAGAAGGTCAGTGGGGGTTGCTCTCTGATCAGAAGTGGAGGGAAAGGGAGATAGGAAGAGACTGGAGTCTAGAGATTCCTGGGGTGCTGGATATTGGGTGCCTGAATGGAGAGGGGTGTCACATTACCAGAGCAGGATGGGCAAGTGAGGAGAGTGCATGGCTTGCCAAGTTCGGAAGTGACCGAGGAACACCCAGGTGGAGCACGCAGCCGGGGCTGAGCAGAGGTCCGGCTGGAGATGGACTGGGGAGTCCTTGGTCCCCAGGTGAAGCCAAGGGGTGGAGGGTGGATGAGATGGCCCAGGAAGGTCCATGGCATGCCAAATGAAGTAGCATTTACTCAAATGCTCAAAGAACATACATGAAGTTTGGGGCAGCGTTAAAATTCTGTAAAAATACACTCTGTTTCTAATGCAGACATTCATACACCGAATTCTCCTAAAAGGGACCCACCTCATCGGCTATGCCTTCAGTTGCTCATCTCGCCAGTCTATGAAAGACAACAGCAAACCCATGACTGCCACATTTTCCTGGATGACTCATTCTCTCTGTGTTCAAGTGGTTGCTGCTCTATCTCTTGTTTATGATTTCTTTGTCCCAGTACTGTTTACAGATTTGATCTTATGCTGCTAGCTCCAGTGTCTTAGTGTGTTGACTTAAGGGAAGTGCAATTTATTACCCTCTGATGCATGTGTGTCTCTGTGCAAGGGTGAGTTTTTGTTTCATGTTTCCCCTAAACTTCCTAGTCTCCCCCACTTCGCACCCCTAAGCTCTGGTGGCTCGCACCCCTAAGCTCTGGTGGCTCGAGGCCAGAAGGCTGGCCCCCCCCCCCCCACTCTGGGTAACCATGGCAACTCACCTACAACTGCCCTGAAGATTGGCTCTCATCCACAGGCCTGGCTCCATCCCCTCCTCTAGTGTTTCCTGCCCTGGTTTCTCCTTGAACCTCTGTTGTTAGCTGTGCAATACATCCCATTGCGGGTTTTCTCTCTTTTTTCCCTCCTAGTTCCTCATTGTGTCTATTCTGTTGGCTTTTCTCACTATACTTTCTCTAAGTGCTAGGGATAAAGCAGGCGCTGGAGAGGAGGAGCAAGTCCCTGCCTTCATAGAATTTATATCTTAATAGAGGATCAAATCAAAAGTAATTTAAATACGTAAATTAATGAATAAACATCTTAATAAGTGCTTGGAGTAAAAGAAAACAGAAGGGAGAGAAGGAGTGCAAGGAAGGGGTTAGAAATTTTAAAGAGGGTGGCCATGGTAAGATTTACCATATTGATCCAAGGGTAAGATAAACTGCCCACAGGAACTTATCTGATGGGTGGAGCCAGCAAAAATGGAGCAAGTGAAAATGTTGACAGGTCCACAGATTATTTTATGCCCAGCTGCTTTCTTTTGTTTTCCCTGATGGGACAGGTTTTCTACCACTCCCCTTCAATCTCCTCCCACCCCACCCCTAGCATAAAAGGAAGCTCCATATAACAAAAGGAGCGTTTGGTATTACAAACCAAGGCAAAGGAAGAGAGAGAGAGTTTTAGCAAATAACACACAGTATATAGATATTTCTCACTCCAAAATTGACCTCTTCCGAACTTGTGTTCTGTGGATGCCCCATTAATCCAGAGACAAGGCTGACTTCAGATGGTGAGTGCCCGGTTAAGGAGAAAGAGGTAGATCTCTGGGCTCCAGGGGAGTTTTATCCCTAGAGACATCTAGAAGGATGTTCCTGAGAGGCTGGCTCAAAGACCCATACATACTGAAGAGCCAGGAAGGGCCAAATGGAGTGTGAGGCCACTGTGCAAGTCCCACCCTCCTGTGGCTCTGATGGGTTAGAAGAACTGCTTGCTAAATTCCATTGTATGCATTCTTCTTGACATGTGGCCAAATGGGTTAACAGTAGGTTTGCTTAACGAAGGACTGCACTGGCCTTTTCTTACACTTTTTACACCAGTGTTGAAGGAGCCATTTACTTCTGGCACAGTTTATCTCTGCAATCAAGAGTAGACCCATTAGTAGTTCCCAAACCAGGCAGCATATCAGAATCATCTTGGGCAGTTTTCAATAATATAGCTTCTGGGGTCTCACCCTTGAACATTATGACTTAGCAAGTCTGGGATAGGGCCTGGGGATCTGTGCTTGAATTTTGTAACCACTAGGTTTGAGAACCACTGAACTAAATGTTTTCTGTGTGTCCTTCCTTGCATCTGATAACCCCCAACCTGCTTAAGCATCCTCTGGTTTCCATTTCCAATGCCAGCCTTCCCCACCCCTTTTGGGAAAAGCCAAGAGCTAATGATTGCCAATAAATGAGGTCTAGCTGAAAACACTTGCTAGAGACCAGGTTTCCACTGAGGCTAAATGCATTCCTCTGTCTTCCCATCTTTAATGGAAAGAGCCTCCTGGTATGGGGACACTTCCTACTCACCTTGCAGGAACTGCCTGTGTTCAGAGTACAGTGATAACAAATATAGCCATCCCCACCACACTCCCTTCCCGCACACAGCAGTAGCACCTGCAGTCCTGGCACCCAGAAGGTATGCGGTGAATGCAAACCTCCATTGGTTAGCCTGCTGCATGACTTATTGTTTGCTAAAGAGTCAGGGAGGATCATTAGTCACTGATGAAATGTGTGCCATGTGTCAGGTGATAGGAATATGCAGAGATGAGTAAAAGGTGGTTCCTGTTCTTGAGGCATTTACAATTTAGGAAGGGAGACAGATGATTATAAAACAACATGGAATTAAGAACAGGTTCCATAAGAACACAGCAGGATACCAAACCCAGCCCAGAAGATCAGGGAGGGCTTCCTGAAGGAGGGTTCAAGATTAGCCAGATGAAAGGGTTATGACACAGCTGAGTGAGTGGTGAAGGCTTTCCAGTCTTAGAGTCATGCTACAGCAAATAATAAAATTTTAATAATTATTATTCCATTATAATTATAATTTATTCAGTTACTATTATTACTCAATAATTATTGAATCTTTACTACATGCCGGACTGTGTGTTTTATATTGTATTCACTATTTATTCCTGACAATTATTGTGGTAGGCCCCCAAAGATATGCAAATTATAATCCACAGAAATTTTGCAGGTGCGATTAAATTAAGAATATTAGAGAGATTATCCTGGATTATGTATCACAAAGGTTCTAAAGACTGAAAGAGGAAGAAATCCATTCATCTATGGCCAAATGAGTTTTCAACAGAGATGCCAAGTCCATTCAATGGGGGAAAGAATAGCCTCTTCAGCAAGGCGCTAGGACAACTGGATGTCCACATGCAAATGAATCAAGTTGGACCCCTACCTCACACTATATCCAAAAACTTAACTCAAAATAAATACAAGAACTAAATATAAGAACTAAATAAATAAAAGAACTAAAATCATAAAACCCTTAGAAGAAAACATAAGGGTAAACTTCCATAAGCTTGGATTTGGCAATGGATTCTTAGATATGACACCAAAAGCATGAGCAACAAAATAAAATATAGATGAATTGGACTTTATTAAAATAAAAAACTTTTGTGAATCAAAGGACATTATCAAGAAAGTAAAAAGACAACCTACAGAATGGGAGAAAATAGTTGCAAATCATACACCTGATAAGAATTTAATATCCAGCATATATAAAGGACATTTGCAACTCAACAAAAAGACAAACAGCCCAATTAAAAAACCAGCAAAACACTCGAGTAGGTACTTCTCCAAAGATATATAAATAAGCACATGAAAAAATGCTCAGCACCATTAAACATTAGGAAAATGTAAATCAAAACCACAATGAAATACCACTTTGCATCTACTAGGATGGGTATTACATAACAAAACAAAAACCAGAAAATAACAAGTGTTGACAAAGATTCAGAGAAATAGGAACCCTAGGACACTGTTGGTGGGATTGTAAAATGGTACAGCCACTATGGAAAACAGTTTGGCATTTCCTCAGAAAAGTAAACATAAAATTACCATATTACCTGGCAATTTCACTTCTAAAAGTATTGTAAACAGGGGCTCATATATTTGTATGCTAGAGTTTATAGCAGCATTATCACCAGAGCCAAAAGATGGAAATAACCCAAACGCCATTCAATATATCAATTGATAAGCAAGGCAAGGTGAACACATAAATGGAATATTATTCATCCGTAAAGGAATGAAATGCTGATGCAAGCCACAACATGGATGAAGCTTGAAACTGTTATGCTGAGTCAAATAAGCCAGACCCAAAAGGACAAACTCTGTATGATGCCACTTACATGAAGTATCTAGAGTGGGCAGAAACTAGATTAAAGGTGACCACAGGCTGGGAAGTTATTGCTTAATGGAAATAGAGTTTTCATTTGTGGTAAGAAAAAGTTTTAGTAATGGAATGGTTTTGAACAACATCGTGAATTTAATTAATGCCGTTGAATTGTACACTTAAAAATAGTTAAAATGGCAAATTTTATGCTATGCATATATAAATATGTTACCACAATAAAATTTTTTTTTAAAGAGCAAAGCAGGGGAATAAGAGTCAGAGAGAGGTTTGCAGCTCCCCTGCTGGGCTTTGAAGATGGAGAGGGGACCGTGAGCCAAGGGATGTTAGACGGCCTTTGGATGCTGGAAAAGACGAGAAAGTACCTTCTCCTCTCGAGCCTCCAGAAAAAAAGCTCTAGGGACACTTTGATTTTCAGCCATAGAGACCCATTTCAGACTTCTGACTCCAGAACTGTGATATAATAATTTGTGTTGTTTTAAGCCCCTAAGTTTGTGGGAATTAATTACAGCAACAACAGGAAACTAATATAAATCCTGCTTTTCTCATTTTGCACCAAAATAGAGAAAGACGTTAAAGTAATTTACTGAAAGTGTTATAGCTAGTAAAGAGCAGATCCAGGATTCAGAATTCAGCCATCTGATTCCAGAACCTGCATTCACCCACTCTCGCTCTTCTGGGTCTCCTGCCTAGAAGGGAATAAAAAGCAGCAGTTCCGTCGTGCTGGAGCTTGTCGGGGGAGACGGGGATACTCAGACAGTGATGCCTGCGAGGCGGCCGGGCATCAGGCTGGATTTGAGGCCCTTCCTGGCCAAGAGAGGGGAGTGGCCTTCACACTCTTCCTGGGCTCCTTTTTAATGGTCAGCCAGGCGGTGAGTGTCCGGAGAACAGAGGTTGCCCCTCCGGACCCAGCTCACTCCCTCACCCAGCCACCCAGCCAGATGCAAACCAACTTGTCTGTGCTACAGCTTCTGATGCTACAGCTGTCTCTGCCTTTACTCCATTATCAGAGGGTTTCACAGTGTCTTCTGTTGCATGAGTTAAGGGCAGCCTTCTGGTCAAGTACAGCACCCTTAAGCATTTTATAGTTTTTTTTTTTTTTTTTAAATTTGTATATGGGCAGGAGGCACCAGGGATCGAACTCCAGACCTCCAGCACGGCGGCAGGTTGGAGCTCTGCCTGCTGAGCCACAGCAGCCGCCCACCCTTAAGCATTTTAAACTTCATTTTCAAACATCTGTTTCCAGCTCATAAATCCTTTATTTGCTCTAATTTTTTTGCTCTTTAATATAAAATATTTCCCATCCCTCATCTTTTGAGTGAGATAAATGGTCAGAGAAAATTTTAGGCAACTTTTTTTTTTAATTTTTTATTAATTAAAAAAGAATTACAAGAAACACAAACATTCCCAACACATACACTCAGCACTTCACAATATCATCACATAGTTGCATATTCATCATCATGATCATTTCCCAGAACATCAGCATCAATTCAGAAAAAGAAATAAAAAGACAACAGAAAAATATAACAAACAGAAAAAAAAAAAAATTTACAGGCCATACCCCTTACTGATCCCTTTCATTGATCACTAGCATTTCAAACTAAATCTATTCTAACATTTGCTCCCCCTATTATTTATTTTTATTCCATATGTTCCTCTCAGCTGTTGACAAGGTAGATAAAAGGAGCATCAGACACAAGGTTTTCACAACCACACAGTCACATTGTGAAAGCTATATCATTATACAATCATCATCAAGAAACATGGCTACTGGAACACAGCTCTACATTTTCAGGCAGTTCCCTCCAGCCTCTCCATTACAGCTTGGATAACAAGGTGATATCTACTTAATGCATAAGAATAACCTCCAGGATAACCTCTGGATTCTGTTTGGAATCTCTCAGCCATTG
>PVIY010019853.1:0-45081 GCA_004026745.1 Myrmecophaga tridactyla
AGGGGCGTGCACCGTGGGTTCACGCGTAGGGGCGTGCACCGTGGGCTCACACTTAGGGGCGTGCACCGTGGGCTCACACGCAGGGTCATGGACTCAGACTTGAACACATCTTTATGGGGACACGACACTCACTCCCCCACACTCACAAGCTGGCCACACACCTCTGGCACGGAGGCTCCTCCTGCTGCAGGGACCCCCGGGTCCTGCCTCACCATCCCCCACTCCCCGCACCTCACTTTATGCTCTGTTCAATCTCGCACTTGGCAGACCCAATATTTCCCTTCATTTATTGGGGTGCTGTCCATCTCCCTTTGCCCTTAGAAAGCAGCTTGCAGGAGGGCAGGGCTGCTCTTCTTTCTGGGCCGCCGCTGCAACCCCGCTGCCTCGCGCTCTGCCTGGGCCGCAGTGACGACGGCGATCCCTTTGGGAGTGACCGGGTGAGTGATGGTGAAGCTCTCCCTGTCCCTCGGGGAGCGGCTTGTCTCCAGGTCCTCGTAACTGTGGTGGGACGGTCAGTCCTAGCAGCCGCTGAGCCTGACCGCAGTGATGTCCACAGCTGGGACGTGTGAACTGAGCAGGGCAGATTAGCGTCCCCCTGGGGGACTGTGTACACGGAAGCCAGCAGAAGGAAACCGCAATCCTCTGGTCTGGGCTCATGTAAGTCTGGAATCATCGAAGGCCCCGTTCTCCCCAGGCTGCAGAGAGACGACGACAAAAACTGCGGGCCTTACTCAGTGCTCAGCATGTGCCAGCAGCTGCCCCAAGAGCTCTGAGCTGCTGAGGTCCCCACCGCGCCCCGTCGGAGGGGCTGAGACCCTCACAGCATCTCCCCAGAAGACAGAGCTGAGCTCAGAGAGGTGAACTGACTTGCTCAAGGGCTGTGTTTTAACCACTGTGCTCTACTGCTTCTCCAGAGCAGGAAAACTGGGGCGCACCCAGGAGAAAAGCAGGTCTGAGATACGGGAGGAAGGGCCCTGGGGCCCGGGGCCCGTCTCACTCCCGCATTCCCCAGCCATAAGAGTGGCTAAACCTCCCTGGGTTTCTGTCACTGACAACGGAAAGGATCCTGAAAAATACAGAGACTGTCACAAGGGAGCTGGCATTTTAGAGAAGCGGCATGGGACTGGTTACACAGTGTTGCGTGTGCATCTGTTTGTTGCAAAGAGAAAGTAAGCTTTTTGTTGCAAATTGGGAAATACATAGACGATAGAATGATATAATGAATGGGCAGAAATGTTAAAAGTTGGTGGATCTGGGAATCTGGGTACTGGTAGTACCGAAGTTCTCTATATTGTTTTTGTGTTGTTTTTGCAAACTTTTCAGGAATTATTTCAACTTAAAAATTTCCCAAAAAAAAAAGATGCAAAGCAATGATAAAATGCAAAAAGGGGCACAAAAAGGCAGGAATCAGTATTGAAACCAATCTATGCATCTCAGAGGACCAGCAATGGAACGGAACAGAAAGTGGCAAGGTGGCCGAGGGGGCAGGCTGTGGCTGTAAGGCTGGGGGCCAGAGCAGGTCTTCCCACACTTCTGGGCTGGGAGGTGAACGAGGAGGAGAGAGAGGGAAAATAATAAACAAACAAACAGCACCACACATAAAGTGGAACTGCAAATCCAACTTGCAAAACCCTGGAAGAAAGCTAAAGGCCAGAGAAAGAGCCGATGATATCAGGACATGAATTCACACCAGACGAAATTGATATTATCTATTAGTTTTTTAAAAGGCTTCAATGAAACTGTCTTTGGAATATTCAAAGAGATAATTGCAGAAATAGCTTCCATTTTTTAAAAAATGCAAGAACTTATGAAACAAAAGCAGAAGTAAAGCAAAGATAGAGGAAGGGAGTTTGAGCTGAGTTATCCATGGTGGAAATAAGTTTGCCATGAAAAGCCAACGACTATGTAACATGAAAAAGCTGTAACACAGGCAAGGGCATGAGGATGGAGAAGGCACGATGCGCTTAGGAGCTGGGTGTGGCTGTGTTGCGGGGACCAGCCATCGCGGGAACGGAGAGGGAGACTCGTCCTTGATGATCCTGCATCCGGCCAGCGTACCCCCCATGCCACCGCACCCAAAGGGGGTGCCTGTCCTCCGTGGTGTGTCCCTCGGATGTCTCATCCTCGCGAACACGTTTTAGCCATCTACACCTAAAGTGGACATGGCAAAGACCTGCCGAGACCGGGTGGCCATCACCTCTGGCCAGGCCCACTGGCTGCTGAGACCACCTCTTGATGGCAGCTCCCTCCAAACTAGGGGCCCCCAGCACCCCCACGAGGGGTGCACCTGCAGGGCTGCTCCCAAGCTGCCGAGAAACACTCAGGACTGCTGGTTCATGCAAGTCTTGATTTCCCACCTCATGCTGCACTTTCATTATTTGTAGTAACAGACAAGGAAGAAAATTAGTTATATGTGTGTCTATGAATATATAAATATGTGTAAGTGTATATATCTGGACAGCATTTATATAAATGTTGCTCATTTATTTTTAGACACATGTAATATTTGCCAAATTCCTTAATTGTAATGTTCAAAGGGCTTCTGTTATCTTACTTATTAAAAAACACAAATTAATTTGGACTAGGACAAATTTTTCACAATGCCTGGTATAAGGCCAGGCACATTGGCGAGGCTTAATATTGTTAGAGAATTGCTGCTGCTGAGTTACCGTCACAGCTGCCTGACAGGATGGAGCACACCTGGCTTGTTTCTGCCCCCTGAAGACCGAGGCAAAGCTTCACCCCCGCTGGAGGCCCCCCCCACGCTGGTCTGCAGGGCTGTCGCTAAGTCCGACCTGCCCCGCCATGTGCTTGTTTCCTGAACCACGATCACAAATGCCACAAACCAGCCTCGGCTTACACAACGGGAATTCCTCGGCTCTCGGGGTCAGAAGTTAGGAGTCCAAATTCTAGATGTCACCCAGGCTTGCCTCGTCCCCAGAGACCGGCGTTCTGGTGCCAGCTGGCCTGGCTCCCTGGCTTTGCCGCCACACGGCCACGTCCTCTCCTTTCTCTCCTGGGTTCCTGCCTCCCGCTTCCTTCCCTAAGGCTCACTCTCCATAAGGCTTCCAGCAATCAGGGCTCAGACCCGCCCCCACTGGGCTAAGCCTCACTTTTAGGGGGTCCCCTCTACCGTGAGCTCCCGCCCACGGGATGCTGATGACAAACATGCGACATCGGGGTGCGAGAGTCGCACGATGGCACCTAGCCTCCAGCCTTCCCTGTTCCCGGGGCTCGGCGGGGGACACTGCAGAATTGGGGTTCAGCGTGTGTGCAGCTCTGCCTAGTCAGGCCGCAGAAACCCGGAGGAAACAGACATAGCTTTAATTTTGCTCTTAAGTTGTTGGTTCTGATTTTTGTTTTTCTTTTCCTGATGACGAAAACAGTAATCCTCACAGAAAAGAAAAATCACAAATCACTTGCCATTTCATTTCCCAGAGACAACCCCATAAACATTTTTGAGAATATCCTTTTCAGTCTTTTTTCAGTGCACATGTCCTTTCCTGTTCCAAAAATCATATAATAGCACACGTAACATTTTCAAACTTCCTTCTTACTTTACGGCTCTATCATGGGTATTTGTGCAGTAAATTGAGTTTACATCAGCTGGAGGTTAGGTTCATCCTCCTTTCATTAATCTGAATTGAGGCTCAGGAAGGCAACTCTCTCTCCCCAGGGTCACATGAGCTCAGTGGCAGACCTAGAATTTAGGCCAAAACTCCCCAATGCGACCCAATTCTCCTTCTACAAAGTCGCCTGGTCAACAGCCAGCCCGCAGGTCAAGCCTGTGATGACACGGCAGACAATGGGATTTGGCATCTTCCGGATTCACGATTCTGCCAGAACACAAGCGTTTATGACCCGGCGTGACCCTTGGACAGCTTGCTGGCCTGCCGTATGAGCCGCTCCCGCTGCCAGGACGTGGAGACTCGGGCTCCGGGAGGAGAAAGTGGAGACCTTTCCCTGCCAACTCAGATTTCATCTTACGAGTGAAGCCCCCTCTGTCACTTTGAGGGGAAGAGAAGAGCACGCATGCCGTGGTGTGAGGGGAAGGGCCAGGCTACGCTGCCTCCCCCCACATCTGCCATTTCCCCTTGACCCAGTCCCAGAAATCATGGAGATGAGTCTTCTAGAAGGCTGATTTTCAAGCAGAAAAGAGAAGCTTTGAGGGTTTAGAGGAGGCAGGGCATGAGGCCCATAATTAGAGCTGAGTGCAGTGGGCAGGGAAGCCGGTCTCACCATCCCCTTAGGTTAGGTCAGTTTGGCCTTTTCAATGTGTCTTTTTGATACATCCCTTCCAACCTGCCTGGTCACATACCTGATATCTAGAATTAATAGCAACCCTTTCGCTTTGTTTTCATTATTTGAGGGTTGGGGGTCTCCTCTTTTACCACCCCTGCCTTGAATTGGTCTGATTTCTCCTCTCTGACTAGAGGAGAAAGGCAGAAGTGTTGCCTCTTGGCTTCAGGGGAGGAAGACACTGTCCTCCGTGGACAGAGCCTGGGTGTGGCTTTGCTTCCTAGATTGGCTCTGGTCCGGGAAATCGTGGGCCTCTGAAGACTCAGTTCGGCCGCTTCTGGCTGCTGTCTGACGGCCTTCCTCTCAGGGGCACTAAAACAGTTTCCTAGGTTGCATTCATGGCATCCCTCGAGGTGTTTATTGTGCTTAAAGTTGCCAAGCTGGAAGAACCCTTCGAAGCCACGTCGTCCTGCCCTGTTCTTTGACCAACGAGGAAGCTGAGCCGGGCCCTCCAGGAGTGTCAGTGCCCGGGCCGATAATGGATCACCTCCCGAGAAGAACGAGTCTCGAAGAAACGGTCTACATTTTCCCCAGCTCCACTGGATTTTTGTCATCCATCATTCGGGGAGTGCATATTATATCTGGCAAAATGCCCTGTGATTCTCCGTTTTCAGAAAACAAAACAGAAAACTAATTAATCCCATGCTCTCCCTCTTCTAAAAGGAGGAATGGTTGCTCTGAGAGCTCCAAGGAGAAGGACAACTGAGTCTTCAGCAGCGAGGAGGGCCCAGGAGTCGGCTGGAAGGACAGTGGTGTGTGGCACCACACTTCAGAGACGCAGAAAAGGGCCTTCTGCTCCTGCAGCATCAGACGTGCTTGAACCCCAGAGACTGGTGAGTTTAAGAGACTTGGGCAAGGCCATCCCCCAACAGATGCTGCGTGTCCCCTCAGAGATGACCATCAGGGCTGGACACGCGAGCCTCTCCCAGGTGGTTCTGAAAGCAACAGGCGACAGGGACTGGAGGAAAAAGAGCTGAGTGGGTGTCCCTTGGAGACTGTTGCTGGGGAAACATACAAACAAGCGTGATTTAAGAGCGCCATCCCCTGATTGACAAAATTTGGAGAGAGGGTGAGGCTCCAGCCCCTGTGGTCTGGGCAGAGGTAAAGAGTGGAGCTCCGTGGTCAGCCATGCCTCAGCGAACGTAAACGTGGCCAAGGCCAAGACTGAGGCTTTGCAGAGCAGCAGGCACACACCTGCCTTCTCCGGGCACTACAAACCAAGGCCATGTGCTTAAGGTGAAGCTGTTTGGGAGATTGTCAGAGAAAAAAGACGGTATTCAATTTGGGAGTTGCAGCCGTTCTTTTAAAGATAACTCAATTAGCACAGTTATAATGCGCTGAGATTTTTTCCAGCTGTGTCCAGATGTTCAGGTTCAATCCAGTAAAGTGGATAGCTAGGCTTAACGAGGCTGGAGTTTCCTGATACGGAGGGAAATGGGGTAAGGGGGGTAACATGTTTGACATAGTGTTGATCAAGGAACTCGAGCTAGATGAGGAGGAAGCTGAGGCACAAGGAAGGGGAGAGCAGAGAGGAGGTGTCAGGGTAATGGATGGGGTTTCTCAGTGAAGTCAGGGACCTGCTGGAGTCGAGGGTAGAGTAAAAGAGATGGAAAGCTGACAGTGGAGCCCTGCTTCAGGGGGCCAGATGGACAAGCAAGAGCTGTGGAGCAAAGAGCCCAGGAGAAGCCTCAGAACCATGACCCACAGAAGGCCACTACCCCCCAGGCTGTGGGACACCTGAGGAGGCATTAAGAGAAAAGCCCATGCGACTGGAGCTGCGCCCCTAAAGGACCATGCCACTCCAGGCTGCTGGTGTCCTCAGGCCATCCCTAAAGCCTCCCCGACCCCCAGAAAGTCCATCCAGCCCCTTCTCTTCTCTGCCAGTGAGGCCGTTTCCATGACCGAGCTCTCCAAATCCTCCCGTCCTCAATCAAGCTTCTCCAAATACATCCCCACCTCTCATCGTTCATTCTACAACTAAGAGAAATGCATCCCATTCTTAGGGCCTGATGGTGACACTAAATTGTAAGCTCTGGTGCTTCGCTGCAGCTCACTCAGCTGGACAGGAAAGTACACAGAGGCCACACGACTGGCCACTTGGGAGGGGAAACGGCGAGAGAAGGAGGTGGGAGAGCAACACACCCCTTCCTCTCCTCTGTCTTCCTCTCCCCCCACCCTCCCCTCTCCCCAGTTCTCCCCTCCCCACGCTCTGTGCAGCAAGACCCAGGCGACAGGATTTCTCGGTGATTTCCTCAGGCGACAGGAATGAGCCAACAGCGCAAACTAAGGATCACTCCATGTAGGATCTGGAGGATGCCTCTGTCTCTTTGGAGCCAACAAAATAAATAATGAAAAAGCAGGAGGATTTGATAGTGCAGAGAGCAAACAGTTGTCTATCGAGTGAATGCTTTCCATACTCCAGGAGCTGCCCTGGCAGCGTTCCCAATGGTAACTATTATTAATATTCATAACGCCTCTGAAAGGTAGGAATAATAACCCCACTTGACAAACGATGAACCCAAGACTCAGCAACTAAGCAGCGCCCAGGCTCTCCCAGTCCACAGCTGAACTCCTGAAGCTTGAACCCCGACGGCGACTCTGCAGCCCAGATGCCCACATGCCCCACCCCAGGCCGCCGGGGCGAAGCGGGGCAATGGGGAGAGGAATTGTGGCCTTTTTGAAACTCAGAACACGTGATTCAGGGGTGGTCTCCAGAATGTTTAGCCAGAATCCACATCAAGCAGCTTTGAACGTTGCAGTTCATGGACTGTTCTCGGGCCCTTCCTGATTTGTCCCCCACAGCCGAGACCGAGCAACAGCAGGATTTGGCTTAAATGAATGCCAGACCGGGCTGTAACTCAAAGACAGGCATGAAGAATATCAGTTTCACTTTCTGTCTTATGTTTAAAACAAGATTTCCCCCCAACAAATACTTGCTGCTGACGACGTCCTTCAGAGCCCCCAACTCAAGAAACCATGTGGTCGGATGAATTTTAACCGTCAAGTCTACAAATTGCAAAGCCTTTTTGGTCTAAATCCTATGCAAACAAAATATCCCTTTTGCCAAATATGTTTGGGGATCATGCCCCTTCTTTTAACTGCCTTTGAAATGAAGAAACTTGATTTCAGAAGATTAAGAACCACTAACTAGGGTCTTTTAATTTACATTTTAAGGACCAGGCATAAATTAATTCAATAATATTGTCTTCCTCCAAAAATAGTTGCTGCTAAAGTGAGATCATTCATCAATAAATGCAAGTGCAGGAAAGAAACTCAAGCAAAACAGACTTCGCAGGCCTCCCCCTCCCAGGGCAGGCAGGGGAGGTATCAGCAGCGGTTTGGGGTGCAGGCACCCCCAAACACCAGGTGCCATTCATCGAGTGGTGCTGTTTGGTTGGGGTCGTGGGGGGGGGGGAGTATTATTTGTTTTTGGATTTTTCCCCTCCTTTTACTCTCCAGCTGCTCCCACGCAGAGGTCCTTCGCTGGGGGGTGGGCCTGTCTGTCTCGGAAGCCGACACCCGTGCCTGGGTCATGGATTGAAGAGGGAGGCACGAGGCTGGAGCAGAAGGAGCGTTTTGCCCAAGGGGGGGCCTTGGAAGAGGGGGACCTCAGCATGGCCTGGGTCAGGGACAGAGGCAGATGCAGAGTCAGGTGTACCGTGCAGATGGGCATCACCTGTGCTCTCTTAGCACCTGCAGGGCATGGTCCTCCCCACCCCGCATCAGCCTTCCTCCCCTCGTCCCCCCAAGGCTCCTCGGTCAGCAGACACCAGAAAGTGGGGTGGATGGAGGGCTCAAGAACTCCCTCCCGAGCACATCTTCTGAGATGTCCTGGGACTCAGGGCCCCCAAACGCGAGGGCAGCTGCTGGGCCACCCTGTGAGTGCCCCCGGCCACCAGTCTGCTTGTGCCTTCCCCCCAGCCCAGGCTCCACCCTCAGATGTTCCCTTTCAACTTGTGCTGGACTGTTGCTGGGCCCACCAGACCTCAGGACGCGGGGGTCCGCTGACACCAGCCTGTGATGAGACGTGGTCCCCAGTGTCCCATGGCCTGGCTCTCTTGGGCCCAGTGTTCTGCTCTCTGTGAATGAACAGCATCTGGGTGGGGGGGCAGGTCAAGCTTATTGGAGAGCGAGGTGTTCCCTGCAGCTCAGGCTGCAAACTTCCTGCAAACCTTCCAAACGCTGTGATGTGTGTACAGGTGCTGTCCTTATACAAAAAGGGACACCACATGTGCTGGTTTGAGAGTGTCATGTGCCCTTTGATTAGACTGTTCCCATGGACATAAACACCAATCAATTGCGGATGTGGTCCTTTGATTAGATGGAGATGTGACTCCCCCATGCAAAGTGAGACTTGACTAGTTGACTGCAGTCCTTTGAAAGAGGGGACATTTCAGAAAAGTACAGTTGCTCCAGAGGTGACACAGACAGAGACACAGACACTTTAAGATGCTTGGAGTACTGACAAAGAAGACGCCTAGATACGGACCTTTGCAGATGCAGAGCCCAGCAGACATCACCATGTGCCTTCCCATGAGACCATAAGCAGGCCAGAACCCAGAGTTGTGTCATGGAGGAGCTAAGTGAAGGCCCACAGATGCTTAGAGAGGAAACCACTGGCATCAGAAGCTGGAAGCAATGGAACCGGGAACAAGGACCAGCAGACGCCAGCCACATCCTTTCCCATGTGACGGGCATCGGCCTTTCTTGAGCCAAGGTATCTTTTTCCAGATGTCTTAGTTTGGACATTTTTCTGACCTTAGAACTGCAAGCTTGTAGTTTAATAAATTCTATTTTTAGAAGTCATTCCATTTCTGGTATATTGCATTCTGACAGCCTTTAGCGAACAAAAACACCACATCACAGACAGCTGAAGTCATTTGCCCAAGGTCTACACAGCTAGGAAGAGGTGGAGCTGGGCTCTGACTAGGCTGGTGGCTAGTTCATTCAAGACCAGGCTATTACCTTGTCTCTCAAGGGGGATCAGTGTCTCCAAGACGAAGCCCTGGAGTACGCTGGAAGCAGAAAGGACTTGGCTTGTTAGGTATTATACCTTTCCAGCCTTTGTTTCATTTCATCCTCATCACAATTCTGGGAGGCAGGCTGGAATGCTATTTCTATTCTCATGTGATGGATAAGGACACAGGGACTCAGAAAACATAAGGCCCTGCCAGAGGCTAATGATGAGGAGATGGGCGGGGCTGGGGCCACCACCTGGGCTCCCCGGCTCCCAGCTGGGTGCATTTCCCACTCATTCTGGCCGGCTGGTCTCCCCACCCCTCCCACCGAGTCTACCAAACCTCACGCACAAGCCCAGCACACTGCACGCTTTGATGAAATCTCCTAATAATGAGAGTTTTGAGCAGGACATGGACCAGCAGAAGAAGCCGCCCAGGAGTGAGTGAAGGTCTGCCTTGCAGAGGCAAGCCCAGGAACCAGGGGCTGAGCTACCAGACGGCAAAATGAACCCTCCTAGAAGACCGAGGCTCTGATGAAAGGAGGTGAGCTCCTGGTCGGAATCTGGGGTCCGCACAGATGTGCACAAACATTCTTCCCAAATTGTGTGGATCCGAAACATCCCCAGTCCCAACAAAAGAGACTCTTGTACTCTGCATCCCCAAATCTGAGGGCACTGCCTCCTGAGCATTTTAAACTCTTCTTTGGCAAAGAAACAGCATTGATGTGGCGAGATCAACAAACCGGCGGCCTCAATCAGCTGTTAGGGTCAGGAAGTCCCTGCAAATGTGAAATCCAGATCAGGGAGGCCTGGGTAAGAGTGTCTTCGTTATTCCATTTAATCATTAACTGTAAACTGTGAAATCTCCTTTTCACTCTGAGAATAAAGATAAATTGATATGATATGAAGTAATTTTTGAATAGTTCTACCTCAATTACACTTGTTTATTTGAGTGCAGTCCATCTGTCATTCATCTCTGCAACCAATTAGAGACAGAGTAGCTGCCATTCATTCATTCATTTATCCAGAGTAGCTGCCACTCACTCATTCATTCATTCAAAATCATCTACTAAGCCCCTGTTACGTACTGGATATGAAATACAGGAAAAAGTCAGGGTAATTGAGGTTTGGTTCATGCCTCAAAGAGTTCACCTGTAGAAAAGATCTCAAACACGTAGGGATGAAAGCGCAATATGGAGAAATAAGGGAAATAATTATTATATGCCCACCAGGCCCAGCAGCCTCAAAGGAAAGAGGGAGCAGCTTGGCTTGAGAAGATCAGTAGAGTTTGTAGAGAACACTATGCTCACATCAGATTTGGAAAGAAGAGTGGAATAAAGGAGAAAGGGCATTCCAAGTAGAAGGTCTACAGATAGAAAGCATGGAGTGTGGAATGTCCTGACATTTTTCTGGAAATGTTATGTGCTCGGCTGGATGGATGTAGGAGGGCAGTGGTGGGGGAGGCACAGAGCCTGGGGCAGGGCAGGCCAGGCCATATTTACATCAGGTGTGACCTTACCTGCCTTATGGGGACTGTCCCGTGAAGTCCTGCCAAGTAAAATCACTTAGTCAACAGAGTTCCACAAGCCTCAGAAACCGTTAGCAAACGCCACTGGAGGTACAAAGCCCCACAGTCTCCTCTGATGGGAGTTACACACTGAACAAGCCCTGGGTGCCAGCCAGGCAAGGAAGGGGCAGACCTGGTGACACTGAAGCCTTCTAGGCAAGCACTGTGAACAAAACTCATGGCGCTAGTTTGCTGAGCCTTCGGTTGCTGGAATTCAGGTCTCCAGAGCTGTGCCCATAGCAGTTACGTGAAAGGGGCCTGCCCGAACCCAGCGTACGCCCCAGCTGGGGTGATGGAAGTAACAAACAAAGAAGGGGACAAGGGGGACTTGAGGCCAGGTGCCACCGACTCTGAACTGGGGACCGGGCGAAGGTGGGTCAGCATGAGTCTGCACAGCAAGGGGGGGTCTCCAGCCCGGGCTTCTGGGAAAAGTAGACGTCCCAGCAACTGGTAAGTGGTAGATCAGGCATAGTTCTCATTTCAGAGAGTGTTACACTTTTTTTGAGTCAAGGATACCACACACATTTTTGAAGGCCCTGGCTCTTCTCCCAAGAGCACGCACGTGTACAGAGCTTCAGACAGTGTATGCTCTCGGCTGGGATTAGTGAATGCTCTAAAATCGGTGGGGTCCCAAAACCCCAGCAACGGGCCCCGCTTTGTATCTGATGCTTCGGGTGCCGACGTGTGTTAACCTACAAGGAGGGGATAAGCAAAGCGGTCAGACGGCCCAGGCCGTCACAGGGGGCCTGCCCGCCATACGTGGTGTGCACATCTCCAGCTTTGCCCAGCTCCGACTCTGACTCCAAGGAGAGAAAAGGAGTCACAGCTGCAGAAGGCACAATCTGTGTGGGGCAGGGGGCTCAACCCAGGAGCATTAGAACTGCGTCTTTCCTTTCTCTGTGTCTTTGTAATGGCTGAAGCATAGCACCAAGGTCAGCTTGCTTGGGTTTTAACACAGGGACCCTTCTGACACTGCACCAGAGCCTTACTTCACAGCAGAGGAATGAGAAAAGCCACAGAAGGAGGCCGGCTGACTGAGGACTTTGCATCCCGCCGAGCTCTACGCCCTGACCCAGCACGGGGGCCAGGCTGGCCCAAGCCCTTGACGTCCCACACCTGAGTGTTGCTGGGCCTCCACCTGCCCCTTCCCCTCTTCCTCCACACCCTTCTCACCTCCCCTTGCTGTGTTTTAAAATATGATGGCCTCCAAATTTTCCCTAACGATTCCTTTTTTAGAATAGAACACGAAGCACTCACCTCTTCAATGACTTCTCCTCCCAGTCAACCTGAAATTCCCAGGGCTGAACCTGGGATGAGCCTTCTCCCTCCCTGCCGGAAACACCCTCCCCCTGTAGACAGAGGGAGGCCTTCTTAGGGCATGGCCATAAGTCCATCCACCCTTCCACCCGCTCCTCAAGCAACGCATGCCTTATCTCAAGGAACCCTGGAAATCCAAACCTCCCATTCTCCTCCCACGCTGTAAATCTGTAGTTGTGGACTAAGCACCTCCTTCAGAGAAGAAGAGATTGCATTCCTAGTGGCAGTCAGCAGGAGGCAGCGGCTCTTCCAGCTTAGCGATTTGCAAACCAAAAGCCTGAGAACCAGAATGCACCTTTTGAACCTCTTTCCCGCTCAGCCCTGATGTCCTCATATTTTCTCTCGTAGTGTTCCTGTTATTTTTGCTACCAGAGCAATAACCTTCCCTGTGCATTGTTTAAATGGTGGAGGAGGAGCTGTCCAGTGATCTCAAAACATATGTTTTTGATTCTCATAAGATTATGGATACCAAAGGAATAAAAATGGAAATCACTACTGCCAAGATATGAAAGAGAGCTCGCATAGTAAAATAATTTAAACCTAACATTTGGACCCAATAAGGCAAAAGGAACGCTTTTCCCATATTTTTGGAAAATGTGCATTTTCTTCACATTAAGTGGTACCAATAAAAAATAATGATTCTCACTCAGTTTATTTCTATAAATTAGATTGCCTTATAGTTTTCCAGGACATGGTTTTGTATCAGGCTATATGGCAAACACCTGGGCATAAAATATACTGAGCTATTTACTTCCATGTGGAAGAAGCAGGTCACCAGGCCGCTTCTAAATCCAGAACAAAGGTCAGCAGAGAGCAGCAGCGTTTTAAGTCCCCGCTGTCTGCGAGAACGTGGCTGCATCAGCCCCTCGTGGCAGAGTGAAGGTCAGTGGGCGAACCCAGGAAGCTCCTCACGGACCAGCAGGACCCGTGCCAGGGATTCTGCGGTACCCACTGGAAGGACAGGGCACTCATCCCAAATCAGATAAAGAAGCAGAGAAGTCCAAATCACCCAGACCAGCTAAAAACACCTGTAAGGACTGCGTGCGCGAGTGCACGAGTGTGGGAGAGAGTCTGCCCAAGGAAAGCATGTCCACCTGAATGTCAGTGGAACGGCGGGTGGATGCGGAAAGGAGATGAGAAAATGGAGAAGAGGAACGTAAAGGGGGGAAAGGAAACCGAGAAGGAGGAGAGAGGGAAAATGGAAGGCCGGGCAGAGTAAACTTCCTGCTGGATCTGGAGCTCACATCGCTTCAGGGTGACAGGAAGGCGGAAGCCTTCCCCGGGATAGGAGCAGGGAGACACAAGCGCACCTGGAAGGGAGGGATGACCACGCGCCTCGGCCACCCCGGCCACAGCGAGAAACACCAGAGGCCGCCTTTTCTCGGAGACCAGATGTGACAGTCTCTTCCTCACCTGCCTCTCAGGTGTGTTGAGAGGCCAGAGAGAGATGACGGAAGGAACTGCGATGACCACAAAACTGGGCCCACGCCGAGGCCCAAGGATGAGAAGAGGGGGCGGTGGAGGACATCTTCCCGCCCCGAGGCACGCGTGCCGGTGGGTTTGACGTCCTCGTGTCCTCCAGCAGAGGGGCTTCAACCGCGGAGATTCCCCAAAAGTCACCTGGAATCTCCAGCCCACCAGCAGCAGCAGGGAGCCCATCAGCCTAAGAATCCCAGGACTCCCAGGGGCTTATGGATGTGCTGGTTCCCTTCAGCTCTGGCTTCCCACCCGGGCTGACCCCCATCCCTGTCCCCACTTCCCTCGGCCGTCCCTGGAGCGTGCCTCCCTGCCTTTTTCCACAGTACCACAGGCGCCAGAATGGACACCCAGGGGCTGTCACCCAGGGCTTGGGAACAAATGACCATCTGCAACGCAAGCGACTCCTTCCTGGCTCCTCTCAGCACCCCAACCGCTCCCTGATCCCCGGCGCGGAGTGCCCTGCAGCCACACCCTGGCTTGACTCCTGGCCCTCCCTCGTCTCCCCTTGGGCCACCAGCCCCCAGTTCTGTCACTAGTCTCCTTGCCCCTACCCCATGTTTGGTTCTAGCCCAAGGGACTCTCAGCCTTGGCTGCACATTAGAATTTCCCGGGAAGTTTTTTGAAAATATCAATGCCAGGACCCGAGCCCAGACCCTTCCATCAGATTCCCGGGAGCTGGGGCCAGGCGCCTTTACTTTCCAACATGGGCCCTGACTCTGCAGGCCCCGGAGCTCAGCTACTCACCTTTCATACCCAAAAAAGCCATCAGGGTATTTTGCGAAACAAAAGACGATTCTCTCCCTGATAGAATTGCTGCCAGTTTTTTAAGGGAACATTATTTTCTCTCTCATAGTTATGTTAAAAAATTTCTTGGTGTCTCCTTTTCCAAGGGTTGGGATGTTTCCCGAAGATAAGCCTTTCTTGGTGAGTCCCTTGCTTTCTGTTTCATCTTCCCAGCTCCCACGAGCAGCAGATGGAAAGGGAAAATCCAAGGAATCCACACAAAGAGGAGCCTAGTAGCTTTGGTGAGAGACTTTAGGCAGATAAATATTCAAACCCAAAAATGGGAAGCTGACAGTATTGTGTGGGATAATGTTTTCAGAAACACCCCAAGCTGTAGGGAGAATGGAAGTAGCCCCATATTGGGTTTTATTTGGTTGGCTTTTAAGAATAGATGAGTTGTTTTTCTGAATGTTTCCTTGAACTCCCAAATACATTTCATTAATTCCATTTTGTATCTGCCACTCATCTAATTAGCCTGGCGCTGTGTGGTGGCCTTGTGCAACCTCTTCACTTTGGAGGGGCTTCCTCTTTTTATGTAAAATGAAAGGATTGCACCAGGCGATCTCATTAGCTCTCCCTGAGTTCATATCCCCCCTTGGTTATTTATTTATAGTCTATGAACTATGCTGCATATCCATCCTCTCCCTTGTTCCTTATAACAACCTTGCAAAAAAGGTCAGCAGAACGGGAATTATTATCCATTTCTCCAGCAGAGTAAATTCCCCGAGAGGGTAAGTGATTTGTTCAAGGCCACACTGCTTGAGGCAACGCAGAGCGCTTGCTTAAAACAGAGCCCTCTTTGTCCAACCAGGTGTTCCAGGACCTCCTCCTGCTGTCTTCCCTTGTGTCTTCCTGCTACCTCTTTCCTCCTCACATTCACATGTGTGCACACTCACACACAGCACACACATGTGCACACGGCCCTAATGACAGGCTGAGCGGCTACCATTAAGATGCCCACCTGGCAAGCTTTGGTCAAGAAATCGCATGCCCGGAAGCACCCAGGAGCGCCCAAGCCTCCTGTTTCCAGATTGGAGGAAGAGCAAACAAGCTCGGGAACTGCGACCCTACCAGGGCCCTTTTCTTACCTGTTTCCTCTTTGTTCTTCTCTGAGACTCTCAGGACAGCAGCTGACACCAGGCCCTTCTCCCTGCAAAGAAGTGTTTCAGACTCCGTCTTCCTTGGGGAAATGACAGGTCCACAGCCTTCGAGGACGAGGCATGGCGCAGAGCCCTGTGCCTGTTGGCTGGCTCATTGGTTCCTGGCCCTCCGAGCTGGAAGGGCTGGGAGTCTGGCCTGCTCCCCACCGCTGGACAGAAGACAAGGGGCATGACAGGCAGCAGCGCACCCTGCAGGGGCTCCCTGATCTTGCTCAGAAGCAGAGGTATCCGGTACCCCCCTCATGAGGGAAACCGAGTCCCGTGCCCTCCAAAGCAAGGAGCTGTGGTCCTGCAGACGAGGTTGGGGCTGCCAGGCCAAGGAGGCAGCTTTGGGGTGTCATCTCCCTGTGGGGGCTAGGCTTGTGGTTTCAAATGATTTTTGAGAATCTTTTCAAGTTCAAGGCTGTGCAGATAACCTTGGGGGAGAGGGAGTGGAGGATGAGGGGAAGAAGGATCCTAAAACTTGCCTCTCAAAAGTTGTTGTTGGATGGCCTGTTTCACCGCCTATTTCTGGAAGCCATAACAAAGCCGACTCCCTGCCCCCATCCTCCCCTAGGGCTGCTCTCAAGTCCCAGGCCCTGGGGATTGGGCACATATGGGAGTACTTGGCCAATCCTACTGCCCTCAGCGGCTGTAAATTCAGACCGCCACAAATGCGCCCAGCTTCAGCCCCAGACCCACACGCTCTCACGTCAAAATTCTGGTGTCCAGGCTGAAATACAGCTGTATGTGTTCCCGTCTGTCCTGCTGTCCTTTCGGGAGATGCCTCCGGGCAGGCATGGTTTATGGAACAGGGCGGGGAGGCCACGGTGGCCAGCTATGGCCCCGCAGGGCAGCCTGTGGCTTTGATGGCTGGCTGGCTGGCCTGCGTCATCAGGGACGGCTGCCCACTCCCTCCCAGGCCAACTGTCAAAGCACCATCGCCGCTAACAGCGCTTCCTCCCCAAGTAGCTCCTTGTGGCATGTCATTGTCACCAGCTAATTTTCTGGTCCTTTTCTTTCCTGCTGCTGACAGTTGGCCTGAGCCTGCCTGTCCCTCTACGTTAGCTGCTCCCCTCGGAGACCCGTCTCCAGGGCGCTGAGTTTGGGTGCTGGTGGGCATGACCAACTGCAAAGCGGGTTCCAGATGCGTCCTGAGTCCGGGGCCACACTAGACTGGCCGAGGAGGGACACAGGTTTACCTGTGCCTGCAGCATGCTGTGCGCCTGTTCCGGGGCACGCGGGGGTCCCCGGGGGGAAGCCCTCTGCACGGGCCTGCACCCCGCACAGGCGCTGAAACCCCGCAGAGCCTGGAAGGCACAGGCTGAGGGCTCGACCCTGTCCCAGGGATGTGCCTTTAACCAGGCTGAGGCCCAGGAATTCCAGGGCTGCTGGTGATTCCACTGAGACTGAGAGCTGTGGGCGGCAGCTTCACTCTTCCCCGGCCTTCCCCCGAGGTGTCCCCCAGCAGCCAGTGGGCCCTCCGGGCAGCACCTGGGCACCCTGAGCCCAGCTCAGCCTGGCAGCCACTGAAGACTCGCCTGCACTGGGCACTGCTCTGCCCACCACGGGGGCCTTACCAAGGTCTGGATTCTTCCTCTCAGGGAGCTTCCAGTCCTGGGAGAAGGCGAGCCACATGTGGAGCGAGGACATCCCCAAGGCCACAGGGCAGCTGCGGGGACAGAGCAGGAGCGGGCCAGAGCCGGGGGGTCCACAGAGGCCGCCCAGGCAGGCAGGGCTGGATGCGGGGTGCTGGTGAGCCCAAAAAGGACGGGCAGGCCGGCGGGAGTCCTGGAACCCAGAGGCAGGAATGCATATTGCACAGGGACATGGGACTACCCAACCCGGCTTCAGCAGAAATTTCAGAAAAGGGATTACGAGCAGCACAGACCACAGCTGCTGCCCAGCACAGTCCCCAGGCCAGAAGCAGGGCTTCCTTGTCTTGAGGGAAACCCCCGTCCCGAGTGGTCCTTCCTTCCCTCGACCCCCATGCACAGCCATGGTGGGGTGGCATGGGACCCTGGCAGGGTCAGTCACCCACTGTACCCTCTTGGCCACTGTAATTGGTCCACGGATGGGCACTGAGCCAAGTCAAGCCAATTAGAGTCTTTCCCTGGGATATTATTTTTTTATTACTGTTATTAAAAATGGTAGGAAAGGGCCCTTTTCTCTCTGGTCACAGGCTTGTGCGAGCCTGAAGCTAGGACTGCCCCAGCCCTGTAACTAAGGAGAAGAAACGAAGCTGGTATCAGTAAAGCCCTGATCTGGACACTGAGGTTTCACAAGTTGCCCCCAGATGCTTTATAGTACCTGACCTTCCATCACACACAGACACAAAATACCATTCTGCCTAAGCTAATTAAGTGGATTTCTGCCATGAAGCCTCAACGGCACATCAGACGAGACAGCAAATCGCCCTTATCCTAAAACGCTTCGGGCACCACACAACAGCGTTGAATTCTAGCCAGAGAAGTTTCAGTGGAGCCCATAGAACCTGCTTTAGGATGCCCCATGAACCCCCAGAAATGAGGGCAAAAGTCCACTTAACTGCACCTTCTGGGAACAGCCTCTCCCGGTACCTCATTTGGTGGAGTCTGCCTCTGGGGCCGGCGCTGAGGGGCATCATAAGCAGAAGGAACAGAATTCACAATGATGACATACCCTCAGGTACCCAGTTAGTTCTTCAAAAACCTATACTGTCAATCCCACCGCTAAGAGCTGCTGGGGATTCAAATCTATATTGCTATAATTTGATCCTCTAAGGGTTACACTCGGCTTGAGATGGAAATGGGCAGGGACGTGATATTAACAGCAGGTGGCCCCAGGAGAGGGGGGGAGTAAACAATGCCCAGAACTCTCCCATGGCCCTGACTGAGCAGTGGTGTTGCAGAAAGTAGAGCCACAGACTGATTCCTTCCATAAGAGTTGACCTTAGATAAATCGCAGAGTCTCAAGAGTCTCAATGTCCCCATGAAAATATAGATTAAGCTGCCTGATGTCGTGAACCCCCAGACAAGGCAGGCAACACTGCCCAGGCGACACCGGCCCCTGGAGGCAGCTCCTTGCTGCTGAAGGTCGTGGTCCATGGCTGGCAGCGTTGTCATCCCGGGGGGTTGTGAGAAATGCAGAATCTCAGGGACCAAACCGTAACTCCTGCACTCAAAGCTGCAAGGTCCCCGGGTGACTCATAAGCAAATAGAAGTTTGAGAGGCACTCATCTAGGCATTTCACAGCGCAGTGTGATTATTATTGCCCAGGTATGCCACCCTAGCTGCCACGCAAATCGGGAGGACATCACAGAACAGGGGCTGTTGACGGAACACTGGCTGCTGGGGTGCAGCAGGCTGTAGTTTGTGAGCCCATCTTAGAACCAGATCTTGGTCAGGACAAATGCTGCTGCTGTGCCAGAGACAAACGTCCTCCTTGCATCTCCAGGTGTAGTGGCACCAGCCTACTTCATATATAGCAGTACACTTGGTGAAAATTAGCAGACATCTGGGGAGCACTGGACGGCTCTCTAAATGCCCAACCACAGCACAGCCACCGAGGTGCCCATAGGGTGGAGGCTTCCTAGGATCAGCAGCCCCATCACTGGGCTCCAGGTGAGACAAGAAGACAAATACACAGCAGAGCAGAGACTTTAGGTCAGCAGGTTCCAGTGCATGGACCACAGAATTCAGGGTTTAGGGGGCAGGAATAGGGGTTAGTCAAAAGGATTTCTCTGGTTCAGCTAGTTCTGAAAACACCGCGTTAAAGATGATTTGTTTCTTTACAGGAGTGTCTTTAACCTGCAAGCATGCACTGTGGATCTTTAAGAGGACAAGCCAAGCTTATTTCCCAAACAATTGATCATAGAACTTTCCCTAACTCCCTTAGGTAGGGGTTCTTCAGGTCAGACTGGGGGGCACTGGCAAAGAAGGAGGTGAGCAAGAGCTCACAGGGAAGGAAGACAGTCCCCGAGTGTCTGGAGCAGGAGCTCATTAAGTAAAATAAAATGGTTTCCTGCGGTGGATGTGCTGGGAGGGACCCCTTCCTGAGAAAGGGTTTTCCAGAAGACAAAACCAAGTGCCCCACAGGGGCTTCCCAAGAAGACGGAACACTGGTCTTGGTCTAGTAGAGTTGGCTTATCGGGACAGACAAGCAGACGTATGCGCCATGGACCTGCTCCTCAGCCAGGACACCAGCCGGACATGTCCTCACTTCCACATTCACCCGATATGAGCTCCTGCTTTCTTTCCCCTCCATAAAGCTCCTTAGCACTCTCAGTTTGGCACCACATGTTCGTGAACCGTTTGTTGCCCAAATAAACTTTGACAAATTATTTTTAATGCCTCAGTTTATCTTTGATAACTTGAAAAGCTTTCTTTTCAGTGCCTTCGGGGTGATCAAAGCTTATAGGTTGCGTTAGCCAGGGTTCTCCAGGGAAACAGACCAACAGGATATGTGAAATGCAATATATACAACAATTGGCTCATGCAGTTGTGGGGACTGGCAACTCCAAACTCCTCTAGGGCAGGGAAATTCCGTTGAGTTGATATTGAAGACTTGAGTCCAAAATCCATAGCGGAGGCCAACAGGCTGGAAACTCGGAGAGAAGTAGATGGTGTAGTCTTGAGGCAGAGTTTCCTTATCTTCCTGGTGCTTTCAGTTTGCTCTCCAAGGATGATGCCCATCCACATTATCAAGGGAAATATCCTTTACTTAAAAGTCAACTAATTGTAGGAGCTAATCCCATCTGCACGACATCGCCACAGCAACACCTAACCCAGTGTTGGACCAAACAACTGGACGCTATCACCCGCCCAAGCTGACACAATTAGCCACCACGTGACTGTTCCCTTTAAACAGGCCAAACACACCACGAAGCTCACTGTAATACCCACCGCCATTCACAGAGCCAGTCGCCAGGCTGAGGTTAAATGAGGCTCCTCATTTAACCACGTGAATCATAGGAGGAAATGACTATACTCGTCTCTGCTTTCAGATGATGAAATTAAGGCTCAAAGAAATCAAATAAACTGGCTTGATTTTTACAGCTCATTAGTGGCAGCCAGTTACTGGTAAAGCTGAATTCGAACTAAGGTATCCCTTAACTTTGGTTAAAAGACACCGGTTGAAATACTATAGAAGTCCTTCATTGCTTGGTGCCCAAGGAAACATTATGCCCAGGCACCGCCTGGGGTTCCTTAGACTTGTGGGCTGACCTTCGGGTAGGAAGTCACCTCGTGGCTCTGGAGAGGACACCTGAAAATCAGAGCCCTGGCCAACAGGCTGGGTCCAACCCTTCTTGGTTTTATGCAGTAGGTTCACCGCCTTCGCCTTGTCACCGTATTTCCACGCACCGGCGTCTCCACACTCACTGGACGGTGAATTAAAGCCCGGGACATCGGGCAACAGGCGGCACTGAGCTTGCGTGGATTTGCTGACATCTATTATTGGGGAAAATGAACAACTTCTGGGCCTCACACATCCATCTGTCAAGGACATATTTTCATATTTAAGAATTTCAAGGAGAAACAACTTATTATTCTCAACCAATAAACCTGGCTTTCTGCAAGGGAACCGCTAAAACATTTTCCCCTGGAGAAAGCACCCAAGAACTCATGTCCAGTGAGCAGGTGGCAGGCTTCACCGTGGAGAAATAAACACCTGACTCATTGGTGAACTCTCCTCCTCTGAACTAAGAATCAGCCTTTCACAGACTGCGTTCATTTCTGGTGGAAGAGGAAGGACTCAAAGCAACAGCAACGCCCAAAGCCCTGACATCAGGGTTCTCCAGGTCAAGACGGGAGGACGGCGTAAAGCCACCTGACCTGCAGGCCGGGGCGGGACGGAGGCCTGGCTCTCCTGCTCGCCGTGACCGTGACCGCGCCGCCCTCCCAGGCCCCGTCGGTCAGCTGGGGGTCCCCAGGACCATCTCCCACTCCCAGCCGGTGCATCCTGCGGAGGAGGGGACTGGCAACGACATTTGGAAACCAGTCCCAGATCAGATGCCGAGGAAAGGCCAAACCTGCCTAATTCAGCCCAGGGGAGCGATGCCGTTTCCGTCCGAAGAAACAAGCAGCTTTAACCTAAACCACCCCAGACAGACGGAAATCAGCCTCTCTTTCAAGTTCTTTTAGAACGGGCTCCAAACACCGCACAGTAGTCCATTTTTAGAGTTTTAAACAACATTCATGGTCTATAATTTCTTCTTTGTCTCTGGCCTAAATTTTTGCAACTAAAGTGAAAAATTAAGACCAGCTTTCCAGTACAGTCTGGTTCCTGAAATTATTTCTATTTGGTGACAATAATTAAATTACTTTTCAATCTGTTCCTTTCTTATTTTTATTTTTCTTATTAATTTAAAAATTGTTACTTTAAACAATGTGCTAATGTGTTGAAAATAACATATACTAGAGACCTGTACACCCAACACCCAGATTTAATGCATACACCCATTTTGCCACTTTTGTTAAAGTAAAAATAAACAATTATTTTTAACAGATATAAACACTGTGGATATAGTTCAATTCTTATCCATTCCCAATTCACTACCTTTCCTCCTTCTGCAGAGGTAACCACTAGTAGAAATTGATGTGTATCCCTCTTGGCCATGTTTTTATATTTTTATTACTATATATATATAGTATATATATATACACACTCATAGTAATAAAAAGCATTGTTTTATGAATCTTTACATTTATATAAATGGTATCATATTGAGAAAATGCATTTAAAAATCACTTTTGTTCCCTCAACAAATGTTTTTAAGACACACCTATATCAATATGGATTCTGTTCCCTTATTGCATCTATTATGTGTATATACCACTAATGAGCAATTAAGTTGATCCCATTTTTGTTTTTACATTTATGGACAACACTGCTAGAAGCACATTAGTTTCTCCCTGCACACTGCATATTGGAAATTTTCTCTAGGGCATACACCTAGAAATGCTTGTAGCCAATTTACACTCTGACCAGCATTCTATGATTTCCACAATTCTTACAGTTGTAACACTTGGTTGTATCAGACTTTTCCATTTTGCCAACTGGATAAGTGTGAAATCTCATTTACTGTTTTCATTCACATTTTCCCAGTTACTTGTGGATTTGAGCATCTTTATATATTTCTGTTGGACAGTTGCATTTTCTCTTCTGTGACTTGCCCAACAAAATGCTTTGCTTTTTTGGCATTTGTGGCTACTTTTCTTTCCCTACTGATTGTGGGGGAAAGTTTAGACCCTAGTCCTTCATCAGTGTGTGCTGAAAACACCTTCTCCCACCCTGTGCTTTGTGTTTCACTTTGTTCATGGTTTCTTTGGTCATGCAGATGGTTTTTATTTTAATGTTAGGAAGTGTATGGCCCTTTGCTTTACGGTTTGTTCTTCCTGGGTTTCGTTCACGTGGCCCTTCCCTGTCCTCAGGTCATCCTCATACCTGCCCAGCCAACCCCGGGTAGACCTGTCTCCACGTCTGCCGTCCCCCCTTCGCATTCTTTATGGGACCTAAAGATTGTTAGTTGCCGTTGTGGAAGTAATACATGATTTTTGCAGATGATCTGAACAAAATAGAAAAGCGGAAAGGAAACAAAGCAGTACACTATTAGGTCGCTTTTTAAATAGTTCTTGTCCTCTCAGGAGATGACTCACCTACGTCCCCCCATCACCGCTTCCTCTACGTCACTGAAGGTAATTTGATACGTGGGGGCAGGGTTGGGCTCTGGAGAAAGATTTGGGTTTGAATCCTCTCTCTGCTACCTTCTGTCTAATTTATCACACGCCAGACATCCACCCCTCTGAGCCTTGGCTCCTCATCTGTAGGACAGAGACAATGCCAACTTCCCCGTGAGTCTTTGCGAGTTCCGATTTGTCAGGCCTGTAGCTGACAAGACTTTCCTTAAAAGGATCCTGTGAGTCCCCTGCCCCAGTATATACCAGGATGCAGAGGTGCCTGGGGACAAACAAGAACAGAGCCATGGATGTGCCCAGTGGCTCCGGCCTGAGTGGTGGGCAGGAGCCCAGCAAAGAGACAGCCCATGGAATCAGCCAGGACATAGCAACAACCGTTTTAGGGTCCGTTCCAATAGTGGCTGGACTCCCCCTTCCATTCACTAAAAACACACTCTACAGACAGCATCTTAAAGGACAGGGAAACAATGCCCTTTTGAGAACAAAAGCCACCAGCTGATCTCATCCTCAGGACTTCTCAGCTCAAAGGAGTTAATTAGCAAAGGGGAAAACAATTGACTTTTTTGGTATTATATAATTCCATTGTATTTTGGCCAGGTATCAGATTCCACCACCCACAGCCGCTGTGTCATACCATGAATGAACTTATTGTTACATGCACAAAACAAGGACAGGTTCATAACTTTGCAAGAAGTATAATTCCACATTCTTTGTCTCCTTGAACAGTTGAAATCTTCACGTCAATAGGCAATTACATTCACGAAACATGTCTTGCTTCGAACAAGCTCTGCTCATGTTGAGTTGACCTTTGCCTGAAGAAAGACTATTTTTAGGAAGCTTGGCCAAGGAAACAAAAGCTCCCAGCTCAAACACGCATTGCCAAATAACTAATGCCACCAAATTCCTTCTTACCAAGAGAAAAAAAAAAAGTGCAATCTTTCTTTTCACCATTTTGGGAATTATCTTCCCATCTCTAACTCCCTTCAACTTGCTGAGTCTCCTTCACAGATGTTTAATCTTCCCAGCAGGATGGTAGGATCTGAAAGTCAACCTGGCGGTCATCAGAGAGAAGCTCTTGTCTTTGGAGGAGGCCTGGAGTCTTGTTAAAGTGAAAATCTGAGTAGAGCAGGCCGGGTTCCCTGTCCAGGGCCAGCAGCCCATGGACTTCAGATGAGGAAGACTCTCATTCTCTTCTCTGCACCAGTAAAAGTCCTTCAAATTATAAAAACTAAATCCACATACGTGTCCTTCTTAGTTGTAGAAGACCACAGCATTTCCCTTTCTAACACAGACTGGGCTTTAAATTAAATGTTTGCTTGTTGGTCTGGGGTTTCCGTGTTCCGGGGCCACAGATGAGAGTCTGACGGCCTGGGGGCCCATCGAGGTGCTGTGATCTCAGGCAACCAGTGGAGCCCTCTGGGTGGCAGTTCCTCGGGACCATGAGATGGTCCTTGACTGTTCGTGGACCACTGCTGCTGGCAGCTCGCCGTCTGTCCAGTGTCCCACCTCCTCTCACCCCCACCAGCATCTCACAGGGTGGTCCTGGACCAGGAGCTCAGGATCTCCTGGGACCTCCTTTGAAGGCAGCCTCAGGAATCCCAGCCTCGGGTGGGGCCCAGCGACCTGCGCCTTAGGAAGTTCTCCCGCGACCTGTGCTTTAGGATGTTCTCCCGCAACCTGTGCCTTAGGAAGCTCTCCAGCCACAGCTCAGGCCTGCTAACAACACTGGAGAGGGCCCTGGCTCCTGAGAGCTCCCTAACATAAATCAAGAGGACCTGTAGGACAGAGGCCCCCTCAGGGCTCCGGGTTCATGCTCTACCCTCCCTCCACTGCCCCCTCCGCACCTGCACAGGACTGCACTCTGCAGACTCTGCAGCAACACCAGCTTGTTGAGGGTAGAAGGATGGAAGGATGGAAGTCAGAAGAGGCCTCTGCTCTCAGGGGTGCACCTTCCCGGCCCGAGTTTCCATCCTTGTAAGATGTGGCTCATGGCAGGACCCACCTCAGAGGGCTCTTGTGAAGGTCGAACTATCTGACCTGGGTAGATTCTTAGAACAGACGTGGTGGACAGTTGTCATTGGACTGATAGGAGCTGCTATGACACATAGAAGCAGATACTCCAAAAACAGTAATAATCAAGTTTCTTGGCTGAATTGTTGATTGCCCAGAGAGAAGATCTGAACAGGCTCCCCCAATGCGGATTGTACTTTGAACTACAAATGAGTGCGGAGTGAGCTTCTAGCTGCCGTCATCCTGCTTGGATTTGACTTTCAGGGAGAGAAGGTAGGCCCGGCTCCAGGCAGGGCTGGGCTCAGCTGGGGGGACTTTGCCACCCGTGTTTCCCAGCGCGACTCTGCAGCTTGACCTGAGAGGACACAACAGGTACAAAAAACACAAGTTGAGTTTCCAGAGTTTCCAATATTTAAACAACTCGGAATGTGTAACGGGGTAAATATTTCTGGCCTCAGTTGCCTGATGATGCTCGTGCTGTTCTCCTGATGCTTCTGCCAAGAAGGCGGCGGTGAGGGGAAACAAGCAAATGGGGCAGTTCTCCAGGCACCCCTCCCATACCTCCAAAACTCTTCCGTGAGCTTTCTATGGGTCTCAAGTTGTAGAATAAATAAATTGCTACCCTATACAAATTGTACAAGAAAACAAAACAAACCTAAATCTACAAAAGTGGTTCATCTCTTTATCCAAGAGCATAAGCAAACCATTAATTTTTTTTAAATGTATTCTGATTTTCAGCAGAAAACCAGATACTTGGAAAACCTGGTTCTAACCTAACACTTTTAGCTTCTCAAAACCTTTTGGCTCAATGGCTTTATTTATCTCTAGGAAGCAAGGCCCAAACCTCGCTGTCTGAATCTTGAGGGTTGCTGACCCCCAATGGCAGATGTGAAAGAGTGTGGTTTCCAGGCAAGCGGGGGGGCCCCTCCGCAGACCTTCCCTTCTGGAGAAGTCGCCTGCTGCCGCTACAGGGGCTTGTGCCAGGAGTTGGGCCCACACTTCGGGGAGCTGGAGGCAGTGGGAAAACATGGTGCCTGTGGTGTGGGGACAGCGACGCGTTGATGAGCCTTTCCCCTGGCGCCTGTTCTTGCGGACGCTCAGGAAGGGCCGCGTCAGGCCTCAGGGGCGGAGACGGTGCCCGGCGGGCGGCCCTCACTGAGAAGCCGGGTTAGCGCAGCCGGAGCCGGGCGCGGCCCCCAGGAAGCCTGTCCTGCCTCCGCGCCCCGCAGGACCCGCTGGGAGAGCCATCGCACTTCAGGAGGCTCGCTGCGGATCCTTTGTAAACCACATAACGCTTTATGATGGGAAAACTAGTTCTTTGCTTTTTAGGTAAAAGCATCGATTAAGGTCTTTTTAACGTTTGAAATGCAAAGGTTTGAAATGCAAAGAAGTGTGAAAAACTAATGTTGTTTCCGAAATGGTCCGAGGAAAAAGAGAATGTGGTAGCTAGAAGTTTAATGACCTTTCTCATAAAATTATGTCGGGATTTGTGATGAGCGGCACAATAAAAAGGGTTTTGTTGCCACTAATTCTCCCAACTGTGGGTGAACATTTTCTGATGGAGATACCACTGGTGTCTACAGGCATTATTTATTCCACCACTAAGCTATTTCTAAGGCGGATATCAATAAATGCAGAGTGGACAATTTAACAAAAAACAGTTCACATTATGAACTTTCATTTTCTGGGGGTGTTTTGGAGGGTTGCGGTGGGGAGGTTGCCAAAATCACCTTTGGCAAGAGACAAGTAAAAACCGATTTCACCAGAGTGTGTGTAAATATTTGGGCTCAATTTCGTTTTCTGGGCCCTGTGGCTTAGGCCTCAACCCCCACCCCCGTTTCTGCCATGCAGGAAGCGTCCGGAAGGCGTGTCCCCCACAGTGGGGTGGCGGCCCCGCAGCCGTGCAGGGGGTGTTCTCCCTGGAGTCCCAGGACTGAACTGAAGTCGGGGAGCCTGTGGGCCTGGAGGGGGCTGCCCGAGGCTCAGCCTCGATGTGGCCTTAGCTACTCTGCTGCTGCTTGCCTTTTTCCTGTAACAGCTGAAATTGGAAAGAAAAGGGAAAACCCCAACTCTGACCTGTCCTGGGGGGGGCTGGACCGTGACGGTGGGTAACGCAGGGGTGGCCTGCCGAGAGTGGGTCTCCATGTGTCAAAGTGACCTATTGTCAAACTGGCCAACGCAGCTCCCCCGGACTCCTGGGGCGGGTGGTGCCTTGAAGGTCGGTGCTGCTCCTGGGATCCCCAGTGCCCGCCTTTCCACGACCAGCAGGCGAGTGAGGGCCCCACACCCCCGGGCAGCAGGGGCATGATGTGCCAAGCCAGCCGGTCCCAGCGGGGCAGGACGTGCAGACAGAGGATGGGCAGGGCGGCTGCGGGTGGCGCAGCGCGGCTGCGTCCTGAGAGGACCAAGCAGGCAGGTGGAGCAGCTCCAGGAGCCTCCCGTCCTCCCCCTTCCCGGGCAGCCCCCGCCCCCGCCCATGGCCGGCTGAGCCCTCCTGGCTCCATCAGCGGGTGTCAGGTACCCTTTGCCGCAGCGACCTGCCGCCACCTTGGCCGCGCCCCCGGCCACTCCCTCGCTCACCTTCAGGCTGGGTGCAGACGACACACACTGCGTGCCCCCCAGGCTCGCGCCACTCTGATCCTGCCAGAGGCAGAAGCGAGAGGACAGCTGGCCGTGCCCTGCAGTGACCTCAGGGCTTCAGGGGCCACATGCCCTAAAGGGGAAAGGCCACCAGCCCCTGCCCCTCCATGTGCCCCCTGTGACTGCCGAGTCCCACTGGGCATCAGGGAGAGAGGGCCGCAGCCGCCCTGGGGGACCTGACGAGGGCCGCGGGGTAGCTGCAGCCCAGGGCACCCGAAAACCATGCGTCACCTCAACCTCCCCCCAACTGTGCCTCCGCGGGACAACAGTTTAGTTTCTGTATCTTTCGCTTTCCTTTTTCTTTTTTTTAAGAAAATGGATTTCCTAGAAGAGTCCAGACTGAAAAACTTCAACCGCATTTTTTAAATGAAAGGCTATGTTTTTTTTAATAAGAGGGAGAGAGAGAGACAGCCCTCTTTACCTCCAAGTGTAAGATCCGGGTCTTCCCAGAAGCACGACTCTTAGAAACTGATTAATTTTTAGATCTTAAAAAGCCGTGGTCTCTTTAAAGAGCAATGAAAGCCTGATTCAAGTTGTTAAACTTTATGTTGTGTGTAATTTTGTAATTGATGTCAAACCTTTCACATTTTCTTACCCCTGACATTGGACAGTCTGTTCCACTCAGGGGCTCAGTTACAGGAGTTGTGATTAAGTAACCTAACCAGGAAATAAGGGCAGCATGGAATTTTATTACATGGAATTGAGAAGTTCAAATGCAAATAATTAAGTCTGAGCCAAATATAGCCATTCTCTCTCCCATCAGTTTATTCTCATGGCTAATTGGCTGTATTAGGTATTCCACTGAGCTGCATATAAAACTTTATTGCCCTCGTAAAGTGCACGCTGTGAATTCTGATGCTTCTGTGTGTTTGGGGAGCGTAATTGTTCCCTGTGCAGAGTGGCATGCTCACCTCGATCCCGAAACCAAACCAGGCGTCCCGAATGCCTGCTGCTGGGCCTGTGCACGGTGCTCTGGTGAGCAGCAAAGACCAGGCAGAGCCGAGAAAGCCTGCTGGAAATTTAGGAGAAACCCCCTGGGTACCCGACAGCACCTGAAGTACAGATGCAAAGACACGCATGCCCTCGCGACAGAGGCTGTGGCAGGCCCTGCCACTGGGGGCTCAGGGTTTGAATGGGCTGGGACCGAGCCCCGCTCCCGGAGGCTCCCGCAGTGCTGCCCTCCTCCTCCTCAAGCCAGGTGCCGCCCACAACTGCCGGCTGTGCTGTCCCACTCGACAAGGACAGCACGGAAGTGGCCTAAATAGGAGCCTTTTTGGTAACAAACATTTGGCTACGCAGGTTCCAGTCCGGTCCCCAAAGCTTCTCTACTCTTTGGACACCGATAACTCGCCTGAACCCTCGTCCCAGAAGGTTTCTAGAGCATATTTCACAAACTCTGCCCCCAGCGAGCCCCCGTGGCCCAGCTCCCCAGCCCACTCCCCCAAGCCTTTCTAGAATTTTCTCAGGCTGCCTAGACAACTTCAGTCCTGAAACCTTCGACCGTCAGGCCTCGGGGCTGGGGGATCCAGACAGCTGGGTCAGGCCGGGAAAGTGCCCTTCGTTTCCCACGTATTCCGAATCTCCACTCCGCGTAAAGCACATCACTGGGTGTTAGGGGTGTGACCACAAACCCGAGTTTCCTGCCACATGCGTGCAAAGCCAAACTGCAGACCCTGGTTCTGCAGCGCCCCTGGGCATCTCTGGACCCCCAAACCACATGCAAACCACGTCCTCGTGTACTTTTCTAGGTAGAGGGCTTGTGGCTTTCCCCAGACCCTCGAAGTGTTCTGTAGCCCTGGGAAAAGTTAGAGGCCACCGACCTCGCAGGAAAGCACGGACGATCGAACCCACAGTGGCCACCGAGGAAGAGGTTCTGTGAGGGAGGAGTGTCCCCAGCAGGGCTCACTGGACACACAGCGGTTGAACTGTACCGAGTGCAGTGGGAGCTGGGGAAGCAGAGAACAGCACACAAGCCGGCAGGGGGACAGGGGTGTCAAAAAGGATATCACCTTGAGGGGGGCCTGAGAGCTGAGCGGGCGAGTGGCAGGGCCAGGCTGGCAGAGGCAGGGCCGCCGGGACAGCGCGGGGCGCGAGGGCACCCCAGCGTCCAGGGAAGGCGCAAGCTCAGAGGTGCAGGGCCAGACGGGGGGCTGCCAAGGAGGGGCCCAGATGATGAAAGGATGCAGGGGCCGCACGCCGTCGGTGGGTGGCCAGGACAAAGGACGTCCTGAAGCAGGCCAGTGGCATGTCACGTGCTGTTTTAGGGGGATGGGCGGGTGTGGTCACGGGCACAGCCCGCATCGAACCGTGGCCACTGCTCAGGGGGCACTCGTGCCCCAGGTTTGTTGGGACTCGCCCGGGTTCAGCACCCCAAGTCCTGGGCTCCGGGAGCCCAGTCACTGCCCTGCTCCCCAGGGAGTGGTCACTCCACCTGGTCCCCGGGTCAGCAGTGTGCAGGAGGCCGGCAGAGGGCTTTTCCCAGGACCAGAGGCTCAGGAGACGAGCCACAGACATGCATCGAAGGGAGACTCCTCTGGGGCCCCAGGCTTCAGGTTTTACAGCTTGAGAAATATGTGCATGAAGTTATTTCTCATGAGAGCATCACAAGCCGAGTTCCATGCACTTCATCGAGCTCGAGAGGTAAGGGAGGAAGAGTGTGAGCCTCCACAAGCAGCTCAGGGGTGCCGTGGGGCAGGTGGGGGGAAAGTGGGGGCACGACCCCCCGGCAGAGAGCAGGTCAGCCCGCAGCCCTCCCTAAGGCAGCAGGACCAGGCGCCGCCTTTGGACCTGAGTTTCACCCTGACTGGACCCTCCTTGCTACAGGACGCCCAGAGTTCACCTGGGCCGCAGGAGGCAACGTCCCCAGAGGGGGATGGGAACCTGGGGTGCAGGTTGCCCCAAGGCCGTCTGCGCCTGGGGTGAAGGTCCTGGTGACAGGCAGGAGCTGTTGCCACGGGCAGAGCCCTCAGGCCCACGCTGGGAATATGGGCACCTGCCACGGCAAGCAGAGCCAGGGGCTCCAGGAGGCCGAAGTGGGGGGCCAAGGACAGCTTCGGCGCTCCCTCGCCTCGTGGGCAGGTGGGGGTGGCGCCCAGGTCCCCACCCACCCCGTGACGACTCCACACGTGGCTAACTGTCCCCCAGTGGGCAAACCGGCCCTGGACAGATTCCCGAGGGCCACAAGAGGGGGCCGGCTGCTCCTGGAGCAATCCTCTCTCCCCCAGGAACCAGAGCCGGGTAGGCGCTGGCTCTGGGCCTGGGTACAGGGTGCTCACGGCGGGGACTAAGGACGGGTCGAGGTCTGCCAGCCATGCCCAACCTCGAGTGGGCCGTGTCCGCAGTGCCGTGGGAACCGGGAGTGGGCGCTCGTGTTATCCCACGTGGGGGTGGGGGCCGGGGCGCGGCGCTGAGTGAGGTCCAGGCCACGGCCCCCCGTTACAGGGCGGGCGCCCTGCAACCTCAGCCTGAGGGCCACACCACAGTTTCCTCCCGGGGCTCTGCCTCACTGTTGGGGCTCGGGGCGCAGGGACCGCAGGGGCCCCTGACTCCAGGCCTGACCCCTCCCCCCCAGTTGCCCAGCGCCTGCAGACGCCACATGAGGAAACACCCCGAGCACGCGGACTTCTTTCTCCCTTTCAACATCAGAATGTCCACGGCTCGGCACGGGGTCCCAGGGAGGGCGTTGGCCCATCCAGGGACTCAGGGCTGGGGTGTGTGGAGCAGTTGTGCTCTATCCCCCTCCCCCGGCGTAAAGGATCTGAAGAATTATTACAAAAGACGATGACATTTCAAAAGTATCTTGACAGAGTCCCTTTAAAATCACCCCCAAAGCTATAGAGGAATCCTGTGTATTTTATGCATGATTATCCTGTAAACCCATTTCTCTAAGAAAAACAGGAGAAAAAAAAAAAGAAGAAGAAAACCACGCCCGAGATGAATGCTGGAACGACAAGACACTGTACTGATTAATTATTAAGAACACATTTTGTGCGGTTTGACAGCTAAGCCAGGCTGCTCTGTGGTGATTAAACCTCAATAAATGTGGTTTTAATAATGAGCTGGTATTGAATTATCATACGATGGCAGCCTCAATGAGCCTTAATTAGGTTTGTCTTTTGAGAGCTTCATCTAAATTCTGAGTAATAGAAAGCTGCCCCGAGGGGCCACACGAGGACCTGCCTGGCCACCGCACAGGACCGAGGGGGGCCTGGGGCCGCGGCCTCTCTGGGGAGGTCACCCTCCAACGGGCAGGGCCAGGCCTTCCGCATACGCGTCCAGTGAAGGAAAGCCTCGTTCCGTCAAGAAGCTAGCCTTTGGGGTGAAAACCATTGTTTCTGAAATGTGGGGCTCTGAGAGCAGGAAGGGGGGGGGGGTCATAGGCCTATGTGAGGGAGGAAAGTGGGCAGGGGGTGCCCAGGAACGGAGGGGCCAGGCCTGGCTCCCAGAGGCCCAGATGACAGGTTTCTGTGCGGAGAGCTACCAGGGGTGGCCGCGCATGGGCAGTGTCCCTGGGGGCCTGGCCTGTCTCGGAGACCCCCTCGGCGGAGATGCAGGCACAGGCAGCAGCCTCAAAGGAGCATGACGCTGTCTGGGGAGCCCGTGCCCCTGCCCCCCTCTGCACTTCCTGGTACTAATGAACGCCTAATTCGGGGAGGGCAGTGGGGATGTGTCTTTCCAGAATTTCTCCCTCGGGAGGTGGCGTCTCTGAGCAGCAGCATTTGGCAGGAAAACGCAACAGATGCCAGCGCAGGGGCTGCGGGGCTCGGGAGTCACCAGGCAGGTCTGAGCCCAGGCCGGAGCCCTGAGGCCAGTGGGGGCAGATGGGGGCAATCCTGCAGAGCCGGGAGCCCTGTCCTGCGAGGCAAGAGGGGGTGGGCCCTCTCAGCCTCACCCGGCGGCGCGGCGGGAGCTGCCTCCGCTCCTTTCTAGGCCCAGCTTGCCATCTCTAGAAAACAAAGATGCAGATTCGTGGATGCCTCCAGCCCCTCCCAGTTCTGCCGTTCTAAGACTCAGCAGATCGGCCACACACACTCTCCATCGATGCAGCCCGAAAGTCTGGCGGTGATCGGGGGACGCCCACCTCTGGGTGGATGAATCATGAGAGACAAAGCATGTCATGATGAAGCAGCCCTGCCTTTGTCCCCACAGCTTTCAGTAGCAGCAGCAGCTCATTCTTCCTTCCTGGAAGCCTCTGCCACGTAGGAACGGAAAGGTGCTGGGACCTCAGCACCCCAGCCAGCGCAGAACTCCCCTGCAGGGCAGGACCCCCCAGGGACCACCCTAAACCTGGGGTCCGGGTCCTGTGGGAGCTGCTTGAGCCCCGGCTCTGGACAGGGCAGCCTGTTGGTCTTGCAACTTTGCTTCAAGCTGGGCCCGCATCCTGGCATCCGGGCATCGGCGGGCTAATGCTTCTTTAGGGCCACTGGTCCCCATCGCTGCCTTTGGGGAGGCCCAATCGGGGCACCTGCTCCCGAGAGCTGCCCCAGGGTCGGAGGAGGAACCGGGCTTCCACCAGGAGCCCAGGCCCGGGAAGCCGAACGGCTGAACTGACTCAGAAAAAATGGCACTTTCTTCCCAGTGTACAATTTAGGTTTTTCTACTCTTTCCCTTAGTGGTCCCTGTGCTCCGATGGCCGCGACACACATTGGCCCCACGCTGGCTGACGTGAAGCCATGCAGCAAGGTCTGCTGCCTCCACCAGACCCAGCAGGACACACGCTCACAACTGAAACCTGAACACGACTTAGGGTGCTGACGAGCAGACCCAAGGTGCCGCTGCCCCTAGGAGAAGGATCCAGGCACCGGCCAGGCCGCAGGGGCCCATGAAAAGTAGTAACAACTCCCATTCATCAAGCCCGCACCGTGGATTTGCACTCCCCTGAGCAGTTCTAATACTTGCTGATATTTGCAATAGCTCTGAAATGTGGGTGGGCTCAGCCTTTAAGCCAAGGCCCACTCTGCTCCCACACACGCGCCCACCCTCCCTGGGCACCTCTGCGCTTCACCGTGGGCCAAGCGTTCAGAAAAGTCACCGCGGAAGTGGGGCCACCCTGGCCTCAGGTTCGACAAGAGGAAGGCGGCTTGGGGTGCACTCAGTGACAAGTGAACCTGCCTCCGTGTCCCCGGTGTGTGCCGAGCACCGCAGGGAGGGAAGCCAAGGCACGGAGACAGCGGCAAGGAGGCCGCGGCCCACAGGCGTCCCCGCGCAGCCTCTGCCAAGGGGGCACAAGGAGCATTGCAGTGTCAAGCTTCTCTCCCCCCAGCCCCTGTTGGCAGGATTGGCCGAGGCCTAAAGCCCAGCTGTGTGCACACACGCACATGCACACTCACACACACACGATGGCTTCGGGGTGCCAGTCCCAGAAGTTCTTATTGCCAGCCAGGCAACCAGGAGAGGAAGGCTTCCAACCATGCCGCAGATTCCTGAAGAGGGTGGTGGTGTGCCAGGCGCCAGAGGGTCCTGCCATAATGGCCATCCGCAGTGGCTGCACCAGCTCCACCCCGGAGACGACCATTTCCTTGTTATTGCAGAGGTGCATACACAGCAGCGCTCTTGGGGTAGAAAATCATCTAAGAAAGTCCAATCCCCTGGGCACCAGGCCTCTGCCCCAAGTGCATCCCGATGTGTCTGCATCCCTCCTCCCGGGCGGCACGCCACAGGGCGATGCCGTCTCCCCTTGAATGTCACCGTCCCCACAGTGGCCAGCAGTGCGTCTGTCTTGGTGACAGCTTCCTCCCGCATCCCCAACGCACAGGGTGCCTAAAGAACATCGTGGGGGAGTTGGCGGCGAGTGGGCACAGGCTGCCGGCGCGAAGGGGCTCCCGGGACTTGCAGCGGAACAGAGAGGTCAGCCAAGCCATCCTGCGAGGCGGACGTTGCAGCCAGGGCAGCCCTTGGAGGGCAGAGCGCCCTTCCCTGCTGCGTCCTCCAAGGCCCTGGGATGAGGTGCCCCCTGCGGGGGTGGAGAAGGCACTAAGGGGCAGCCTGGAGGAGCTCCTGAAAGCCGAGCTTGGTCCTCTCCAAGGGCAGACATGAGTGCTGAAGGCTCTGCTCGGGGCCTTTCCACTCGCCTCTCCCCCGCACACCCCCTTTCATCTCTCCTGGGCGCCCCAGCTCACTGCTCATTGTGTTGTTTTTTTTTCCAAACCTCTAAATAAAACTTGCAATTCCTGCCAAATGTTTTCTCCACCGAGCAGCGTTTATTAACACGAGTGCTCCAAGCGGATCACGAACAGATCAGATATCATGCATTTGTTCTCACGTCCTGGAAATATTTTCCAAATCGTGCCTTTACCCCCTTCAGACACATCATCAACCTCCTGGCCGTTTTGGCAGGGCCTCCTGCAGGCGCCGCGGCTGCCATGGCTGGGACAGGGGCTGCTGGTGAAGACCCCCTGGCTGTGGGCGGTGGGGACAGTGTGGCAGGACAGGGTGGCACAGCTTGGCCCACAGATGCGCCGAGGGAGGGGCGGCGTGGAGCGCCCTGTGGAGCTGGGGGGAGGTGCAGGCGGGTGGAGCTGGAGAGCCCGAGAAGGGGGAAAGCTGGACTGAGGGCTGCGGAGTGCAGGGTCCTTGGGGCGAGTTTGACATCTCTATGTTCCATGAGTTGAGAACGATTGTGCGGCGGGTGTGGATGTGGGAAGCGGCGTGTGTGAGAGCTGCTCGGTTGCGTGTGAGATTGCGCGTTTGTGGTGTGCGTGCACGCGTGCCTGCAGGGCACGCTGTGTAGGACATACTGGGTAGAGAGCCCATGGTGAGCAGCACGTGGCTTGGAGTGCTGTGGGGCAAGGGTACTAAGGAGGAGGCGCCCGGGGTGGGCCAGGCCTTGGCTCTGAGGCCATCTCAGGAGGCCGGAAAGCTGTCCACACCAGAGGCGGCCAGTCCCCCACCCCGGCACAGTGGCCTCCGTGCCAAGGCTCAAGCCCGGGCTCAGGTCTGCAGAGCTGGACCCCACTGGTGCCTGTCGGAGATGCCTGTGCCCCGGGAGGCTGAAGGAAGGTGAATGAGGGAACATCTTTCTGTGGCTTTGAGCTGCTCCTGCTCCAGAGCAAGGCGGGGGGCCGCCGGGGGCCGCCGGGGGCCTGTAGTGCGGTCGTGTGCAGCTTCGGTCCCTGAGGCCACATTCACACCACTCACCACCTCAGCCCAAGGGACTCACCGTCCACTTTCCCAGCCGATAGGCAGCCCACCCCAGAGGCCTGGAGGAGGCAGGGCTGCGGGAGGCTGCCCAGAGCCCCATGCCAAGGTCAGCAGCTTCCCTGGATGTGCCATCCCCAAGGAGGTCCCAGTCGGGCTGGCTGGCCCCCACCAAGGCGTGTCCCTCACTGCATGGTTCTTTCAGTGGCTCTCATGATCTTCAAGATTCCACCTGAAGCATCTTGACCCACTCTCCCAGCCCACCTTCTGTCCTCTCCATGTTTCTCCCTGCTCCAGCCAACCCATGGCAAGAGAAAAACTCTCAAGACACAGCTCAGAGGGGCCTGGCCTAGGCGTTGGAGGGGGGAGCGGCTTCGGAAACAGTTCAGAGAATGTGAGTTGCAGCTGTGGGCCCGATACAGCGCCGCAAAGAGATTTCAAAGCGGCCTTCAATTTTGAATTCCAGAACCAGTACTTTCAAATGCTTAGGAAAGCTGTCCGTGGTCAGCTTTGAGGAATCCCAGTGCCTTCCTTTTGTCATCTTAAACTCCAGCATAACAGACTGCTTCCAACAGCTTCCTAACCAGGATGTCTCTGGGAATGGAGTCTCGTGGAGGAGAAGGCTCTGAACTTACTGCCAAGAGCAGTGCACCTTTCACAGAAGACACCAGCAGCCCACAGGCAAGGGACACAGGTGCCAGAGGGCGGTGGTGGTCCAGTGAGGGGCCTGGTGGCAGGCGCAGCTGTGCCGGGGGCAGTCCTGACACACACAGGGAAAGCCCTGGTGTCAGAACGAGGCCAAGCTCGTGGCTACAGGAACACTCCATGCTCGCTCTTCTCTCTCCTGCCCCAACCCAACGTTTCATTTGCTGTGGGTCTGTCTTCTAGTAGCCCTCAGTCTGGCCAAGGGGGTGGAAAGAGAAGAGAAATCCACTACTGCCCTTTACTTTCCCTTCTGTGTTCTCTTTTTCTGGAAGCGGACTCCCATCTTCTTTCTGAGTGCAAAGAGTTGGCCCACTTCTTAGCAGGCACCCAAGCTATCCATCCTTCAAATTCATGTACCCCCAAACCAGCTGCAACAGTCAGAGTGTCAAAATATTGCCATGCAGAGAAGCTAAGCCCACCCAGTTGTCTTTCTAGACAACCACCACACCCTCCCGGCCGAGCTCCGTCCCCGGTGCGGTCCCCAGCCACTTTGCCCTCCACACTAAAGCCAAAGTATTCGACAAACACTCCAAGGGCTCAAATCCCCAAGACTCTGGCTTCTCCATTCCTTGACCCCATCAGACTCGATCTTTTCCTCCATCCCACCTCAGCCACCAACTCTCATGGTTACACTTCAGATCTTCTCAATGTTATTTCAACCAATAACTGCAGTACCACAGAAATGTCAAGCGCCTCCACTCTCTGACCACCTCTTCCCATCCTTTCATTTCACTTAATCTAGAGCAACCACTCCAGCAATCCTGGCTTCTGAGATCCTCAGCTTATTGTCCCTTCCCTTTTCTTTCCACCACCACCCTCTCCCCTCCGGATACATGCACGCACACTCTCACCACCCTCCTTGTCTATCTCAGGTCCTTTGATCAGCACTTTTTCCACTCACTTGCAAATGTCTACTTCCATTGCCCCTTTTTCTCTCCACATCACAACTAGCCTGTAAAGACCCAAACCTGGATTTAAAATCCCAGCTACTGGCTTACTCGAAGTCTCTATGCAACCAACTGACCATGTTAGGAAAGCTCACACTACAATCATGCTGACCAGATTTGCTTTCGATTTAAAACCACAAATCTCAAATGGGAAGCTCCACACTGTCAATGACCCAACTCTCTGGTTGATACACTTCCCAAGTCTCCAAGACGATTTCTGACCTACTCTCTTCAAACATCTTAAAGCTCCTCCCTCTCAGTGGATGGCACTGATTCCCACCACGTGGTAAAAATGAATGTATGTCTCTGCTCCTAGAAAAGCACAAACATTCACTTTGCTCCAGATTCCATCTCCTCTCAGCTGCTTAGACCTTGCTTCAGCACTTATCCCCTCACCTTCTATTCTCTTTTCAACTCACCCCAGATGGACCTGTCTCATTCCCATCCACCCAAAATGTCTCTTGTCAAGGTTATCAATGACCTATGCTTTGTCAGGGGCAATGATAAATGTCTGTCTTCATCATACTCAATCTCCCAGTGGCAGGAAACAGAAATACTTTCTTCTCTAAGTTCTTGTGATGCTACATTTCTCTGATCACCATCTGCCTCCCAGACTTCTCCTTCACATTTGCTGCCACCTTCTCCTGCACTCGACCTGGGGCTCTGTCCTCAGCCTTCCTCTCTTCTCTCTCTCCTTTCTCTATCAGGGTGATCCCACCCACTCTCATGACTCTAAAGAGCATCATTTTTTTTGATGATCACAAACCTTTGTGGATGGGTGGAAGGTGGACACTAAAAGCAATGAAATGAAACTTGGTTATGGTGAACCATGGAAGCCGGTACCCATGGAAGCAGCATTAAAAAAAAAAGAGGAGCCAGATATTCCATGCCCCTGTCAAAGAAAGAGGGCTAAAGAAGAGAGTGTTGGAAGCAATAGGGCAAGCCTAAGGGAAGTGGCAATATCAAGTAAATTAACACAACTCTTGGAAGAGTGTTGGAAGGTCAGCTGCCTGACATCACAACCCTCGGGAGAGTCAGAGCCTCAGACCTTACTTCCATCCCCGTGTCTTGAACGACTGTTCAATGCATACAACTTGGTCCCCCCTCCTAAGGTCTCCAAAGGACCAGAGGCAGCGTGCCCAGGCCAGGGAGCACGCTCTGGGTCTGCTGCCGCGTGGCTCTAGCACCCACATCTTCAGATACATCCAGTTAGTTCACACATCCAGGCGGCGAACAAAATCCAGCAACACACGTTCCTGGGCATATCATTGAGCTGCCATGGTCTGGAGAGAATCCAAGCCTGTGCCATTTTATTTTTTACATGGATGCAATTCCTTTTCTGATTCTGTGAAACTCCAAGCTTACTATTTTAACATTTGTGACCAAAGATAATTGGCAACTTTGCGTCATTCTGTTATGATACTTTTCTGAAACCACATCTGATCGCTCAGGTCATGATGTCTCAAACTGGAGGTCGTGAGCCATTAATTTGTCATGAGATCAATTTTGATGGTTTACAACTGGCATTCTTTTAAAACAAAACAGAACAAAGTAGACAAAAAATAGAAAATATCAAAACATATCACACATAGTAAGGGTAAGTATTTCAGAAAACACATGTTATATATATATAATGTACCTGTTTACACAGACGGGTATGTGAAACAACGTAAAATGTACGGTCATGGTCTAAAAAGCAGAAGCTATTGCTCTAGGTTTTTCTTGACTTCAAAATGAGTTATATTGGCACATGTTATGAATAATGCATAAAGTAACTGCAAAATTCATGTAGAATTAATTCATTTCCATGTACAGCTGTCAAAGACAATAACCATCAAAAATAGTACACAACAGGTGCGGCAGTTTGGAACATTCCATTTTAAAGCTAAGATCCTGACATCCCACCAGACTTAAAGTCAGAAGAACTAGGTTCTTTTGTCTCTTTCACTCTCTGGATGATGGCTTGAAGAAACAGCCCCTCCCTTTGCTTGGCCTCAGAGTCCCGTCCGTAAATTGGGAGCCTTGAGTCCATGAGCTTCCGCGAACCCCTCCTTGGAATCCTCTCACTCTACCTACGGAAGGCTTCAGGAAATGATCAAGTCCTTTAAAATCGAATCCACCAGGCTTCAATCCCAGGTCTGTCCCCCAGCTCTGCCAATTTCTGCTATCAGAAACCGGGGATTAGAATACATGCCCCACCGGGCAGCAGTGGGGAGTAGCGAGGTTAGTGCCCAGCGCCAGGCACAGGACAGGGACCCGGAAAAGAGGCTGTCGCCACCAGCCCCACTCACCCTCTCTGCCCTGTGGGCACTTGGGCCCCTGCACCCACGGCCCCGTGGCCCTCTCCTCGGCCTCTCCTTTGTCTCATGTTGAAGAGCCCTTTTCCCTTCCCCTGGCTGGCATTTCTCACAAGGCCCCTCAGCGAGAGTCCCCGTGCCCTCAAACATGCTCTCTGCCTTACCTGGGAAACATGCCCTCCTGGCCACAGGGTTACCCGCCTACTGCTCAGCCCTGCCCTCCTTCCCTTCCCACTGTCCTCTCTGGCCCAGCAGCTGCCAGGGCAAGGTCAGCCCGAAGTCCATCGGAGAAAGCCATTCTTCAACCCATCAGGTAAGCGTGCCTCTGTGCCATCCCTTCTGTTTCCAAATGCCTCAGAAGGTAAAGGATGGCAAGTGCCCCACTGAAACAGCAGTTTCAAATACACATGAATCAGCTACACACATGGTGAAGCATTTTTATATTCTTCTGTGGTGGTGCAAAAAAAAAAAAAAAAAAAACATACAATCTTCACCAAAAAAGCAATTCCTCCAGGCCACCTAACAGGGACGGGCATGTGCGTCCTGCACACAGCATGTGGGCGCACGAACATTTTAATCCTTTTCTGCTTGTCCTTCTGTTCCAAGCACAGCCCTAAGTCCTGCTCTGCGTCCCTCGCCGGCCTGTGACATTTGTCCCAAGGAAAGAACTCCGTGAGCTGGCATCTACAGGAGCATCTTAGGATTTGTCTCCTGCTCTCTCTGAGCCGCCCTGGGCCCGGAGCCACCCCGATCTTTTCTAGGTTATCTAGATTCCTCCAGGACCTTCTAAGCCAGCTCTAACCGCCGCGGCAGAGGTGACTGTGGGACTCGTTGGCATACGGTCCAGAGTCGTCCACAGTTCGAGCCCCGCCGGTCGTCCCTCGTCGCTGAGCCCTGCAGTGCCACACACAGTGGGCGCCCTTCAGCCCGGAGCCTTCCTCAGGGCCCGCTGAGCTCTGCTGTCCTCAGGCGTGGGCTCCTGCAGCCACAGCTGGACGGGAAGCGGCTGAACCTGCTACCCAGGCCCGCTGCCCATCCCGGAGCATCCTGGGCTTCTTTCCGGTGTGTCACGGTCCCAGACATCGTCTTCCTGAGGGCCAGGACTCCTAGCTTCACCACCACGCCCACGTGCTCAGTGAAGACCAGCCCTGCTGGGTCCCCTGAGCCCTGACCCCGCAGATCCCGCTGTGTCTTCAAAACAGGCAGCAGGGAAAGGAGTGAGGGAGGTGGAGGACAGAGGAGGACGCCACGGGGATAAGACCAGAGAGGGAAGAGAGTTTGAAAATAACTTTTGTCTCCCCAGGACAATAGTAAGACGAGAAGATGCATCAGTCGCACTTGTGCAGAAGTGAGGCCCCGAGCCTCAGCCTTGGAGGCGTGGATTGGATGTGCAAGGGTCCTGATGGGAGCTTTAAGCTGAGCATGGCAGCCTGCTTCCCAGGCCAGTCAGTCCAGAGGGACAGGGAGGCCACTGCCAGGGGCAGGGCTTCTGCCCTCCGTGTGCCCCGCACCCGCCACCCAGCCCCCCGCCTCTGGCACAAACTCCATCTCACTGAGTTCACGGTGGGAGAGGCCTTGTTGCTTGTGGTGTCAGTTGCAGGCCCTCAGGGGGGCAAGGGAGGTTACAGCCCACTGCTGGTGCCCGGGAGAGTAGGTCCAGAGCCTGGAGGGGAAGGCCAGGCCAGGCTGGAGGCCAAGGTCCAGGAGGCAGGAGGAGGGGTTGCCGAAGGCAGCCCAGGACACTGAGTCCAGGTCTGGTCCACCTCGCAGCCGTGCCTCTGCACAGCTCTGCTCAGAATGCCCCTTCCCGGAGCAGATAGCAAGAACAGAGCTGAAAAGGATCCCAGCTGCTGTGCTCCAGCCTCAGCCCAAAGCCTCAGACCCTCGGGAGGACGCTCAGAGGGAAAGGGGGTGGTGGCTCGCAGGACCCCACAGAGTCAGGCAGCCTGTGACGGCCCCCTCCCCCCACACCGCGTGGGCAGGTCTCCTGGCGGAGCGGAGCTGAGACCGGCCCCATTGTGCCCACCCGGCCCTGCCCACTGGAGCCATGCACTTGAGGTCTGGGTCTGAGGACCTTTTCTCCGCCACCCCAGCTTCCTCCAGGCTGAGCTCACTTGAGCTCCCTCGCTAGCCCCTCAGCTGCCACCATTTACAGGGCACTCGCCATCCGCAGGTCGTTACCTGAAGGAGCCCTGCATGGGCCCCCCCCCGCCCCCCGCCCAGGTACAAAGCTCACCAGTGGCCTCACCCTGTCCAGGTGGACAGCAGGGCGCATGCCCCTGGGTTTGGCTGGAGGAGGGTGGATGGACTATATTAGTGATTTTTTTTTCCTGAAAAGAAAATTGATACTTAGTATGCATTAAATAAACGTAGCCCAATCTGTCTCAAACACACCACTGTTGCAAGAGGCTAGAGGCGATAAAACAACTCAGCTTCACCGCCTATCTCTAGAAAAGCCATAGCAGGAGAGGGAAAAAAATAATGTTCAAACAAATGTTGGCAAAAGCCAAACAAATGTCTGGGGCTGTTTCTTTCTCACTCCCACCCGAGCGCTCTGCTGGTGGATGGGGTCACAGGAGTGGCCCCGCGGGGTCAGTCCTTATTCACACAACTGCTGCAGCCACGGCTGCCTCCTTCCTGGGAGAAAGACAGACGGCCTCCGTCCCCACCACAGATGGCCGCACGGCAGCCCACCCACGGTGGCGACCCGGGACAGACAGGCCGTGACGAGGACCCCTCCCCAGGTTCAGGTCCCCATGGGATGGGGCTGGCAGGGGTGGAGTCACGGCAAGGGAGAAAGAGGGACCTGAGCAGCGGGGCTGGGCATCGCCCTGTCACTGACCCAGGGCTGGGTCAACTGGCAGGTCCAGCCTGCTGGTCGCAGCATCCGGCAGGACCGGTGCCCAGGAAGCACGAGCCCAGTCCCAGCACAGACACTGGCCAGACCACCCCTCAACCCAGCCGTTGCATCCAGCCCTCCGCCCCCGCTGTCCAGCCCTCCACCCCTGCTGTCCAGGACCTGCTCCCCAGGCATCCGGGGCAGCCGCCGGAGCCCTCGCTGGCCCCGAGATGGGGAGGCCACGGTGCACACGGCTGCAGCCCCGCTACCCGGGCAAAGGCGGGAGCTGGGGTGGGAAACGGGGGCAAAGGGTTGACCTGAGAACAGCGCAATTCCCAGACTCCTGTCTGGGAATTTTCTCTTTCCAAATATTAAGGAAATAAAAATAGGTAGGCAGGAAGACCAAAAATATGTTTTTCAAAAAACCCTGTCTGGTTTTGAAATGCTAGCTCCCACCATCTCAAGGCTAAGAAAAATGGAAAAAAGCAGGAGCGTTGGCAGAGCCCCAGGGCGAGCACACTCAGACTCGAGCGCACACGGGCAGCCGCGCCCAGCACCTGTCCAGCCCAGGCCCAGCCTGCGCCCAGCCCCTGCCCAGCCCGTGCCCAGCCCCTGCCCAGCTGCTCCCCAGCCCATGCCCAGTCCATGCCCAGCCCATGCCCAGCCCGTGCTCAGCCCCTGCCCAGCCCGCGCCCAGCCCCTGCCCAGCCCCTGCCTGTCACTGGGACCAGCTCTTCAACTCCTGATCTGCTCAGTGCCCACAACGCTGAGAAGCAGGCTGTCCTGCCCCGGCGAGGGTGTGGCAAAAGTGGGCTGGAAGCCACGTCCTGCTCAGTGGTGGCTGAGTCTCAGGGAACCCCACACCCCAGCTGCCCAGCAGGAGACAGGAGCGGCATGGCAGGAAGCCCACCTCAGGGGCGCCAGGGCAGGGGCTGGCTGAGAGAGACGGAGGGGCCACAGTGCAACTGTGTGTCTGCCCCACCAGCCCCGGGCAGGACACACTCTCAGCCCCCCAGAAGTCCAGCCCAGTGCCTCAGGGGTGCCTCAGGGCCCACTCAGGGCACCCACCGAGGTCTGCAATGAGCTCAGCCTGTTCGGGGACAAATGCCACGGTCTAGCCCCGGGGCGCAGCAGAGGGTGCCCAGGACGGCCTTGGCAGGCCACACCGAGGCCCCGTGTTTCCCATGCTGCTCTCACCAGCTCAGACCAGGGAGGACAGTGGAGGGGCCGGGCTGGCCATTCAGCCCAGGCGGGACAGGCAGCTCTCACCAGCCCCTGCCTCAGCAATGGCCAGGCTGGCAGCCAGGGCCCTGCAGTTCTCCCGTCCCAGCTGTGGGCACTCAGGCTGCCAGGACTCCAGGCCGTGAAGTCAGCTCCGGACCAGGGCCCGGGCAGCCCGGCCTGCGGCCTTCACCGAGACCCCCGTCTCACAGAAGGTTCCTCCCAGCCTGGGGCCTCTGTCCTCTCCAGGTCTCTGCGGGGAAACAGGTATCCTTCAGCCAGAGGAACTTCCCTGGACCCAGCTGTGATTCCTGCAGGAAGCGTTTCCTGCCCAGGCCAGAGCTGGCTGGCAGTGATTCATCCAGGCCCTGGGAGCCCCTAAGACAACACCCAGGCATTGCTTTAAAACTGGCATTTCCCTACCAGACTCTACCTTCTTCCCCGTGACTGTTCCTGAGGGCTGTGTGGCATGGACCTCAGTGCACAGTGATCGGATGAAGCTGGAAAGAACGCTTAGAGGGGCACTAGACGTCTCCCCCGCCACGAGAGGAAACCTATCTTCCTGACATCCCCCGTGGGCCATCACCACCAAAGGGCCTGGAACAGCTCACTGGCCCCGACACTGCGAGGGACAGGAAGGAGCTGGGCCCTGGGCCCAACGGCTCACCCAGACCTTGAGAGAGGGCAGCCAGGAGCCAGCAGCCTGGGACAAGCGGGCAGCCAGCAGGTGCCATGGCAGAGAGGGCGAGACAAGGAGGGAGAGGAGGGGCTGAGCCCAGGAGTCCTGGTGTGGGCGCCGGGGCAGAACCTCCGGCAGTCAGAGCCTCCTGGAAACCCACGGGCTGGGAGGACCGACCCTGGCGGGGCAGGGAGGACCGACCCGGGCGGGGCAGGGAGGACCGACCCAGGCAGGGCAGGCCGCTAGCTGGTGCTCCTCGGCGCCATCACCCTGCGTGACAGATTCGCGGACACAGGCCTGTGAAGCCAGCAGAGAGTACCAGCCGGTGGGTCGGCGAGCTTCACGGAGCCCTGCGGGGTAAGAAGAAGCTGGCCCGGCCACGCAAGGCCC